>OZ059793.1:10723104-10908543 GCA_964057025.1 Standfussiana lucernea | reverse complement strand
TGAGAAATTCCTCATGGAAAAACCCAATAACACTTAGATGAACCTGGTAATCGAACCCAAGACTTCATGCGAATTTATATAAATATTCGATTTTACCAATAAATCATGGTCAAGTATACTACATACCTATTACTGGTGTTATATGTTTTCAGTGCGGCCGCGGAGCTCCGGGTTCAGTTCCTGTGCCATTCTATATGCTGCTCCGCGGCCGCACTGAAAACATATAACACCAGTAATAGGTATGTAGTATACTTGACCATGATTTATTGGTAAAATCGAATATTTATATAAATTCGCATGAAGTCTTGGGTTCGATTACAAGGTTGATCTAAGTGTTATTGGGTTTTTCCATGAGGAATTTCTCAGTAGACAGTCACTGGGATTTAAACATAACTGGTGAGTTGTGGGTGTACTATTAGGTAGAAATAATCCCGAAGGGTAAGGCAGAGGTCAACCTAAATAGGCAGAGGTCTACCTAAAGAGGCAGAGGTCAACCTAAAGAGACAGAGGTCAACCTAAATAGGCAGAGGTCTACCTAAAGAGGCAGAGGTCAACCTAAAGAGGCAGAGGTCAACTTAAACAGGCAGAGGTCAACCTAAAGAGGCAGAGGTCTACCTAAATAGGCAGAGGTCTACCTAAATAGGCAGAGGTCTACCTAAATAGGCAGAGGTCTACCTAAATAGGCAGAGGTCTACCTAAATAGGCAGAGGTCTACCTAAATAGGCAGAGGTGGACCTAAATAGGCAGAGGTCAACCTAAATAGGCAGAGGTCTACCTAAATAGGCAGAGGTCTACCTAAATAGGCAGAGGTCTACCTAAATAGGCAGAGGTCAACCTAAATAGGCAGAGGTCTACCTAAATAGGCAGATATACTTAAAGAGGCAGAGGTCAACCTAAATAGGCAGGGGTCAACTTAAAGAGGCAGAGGTCTACCTAAACAGGCAGAGGTCAACTTAAAGAGGCAGAGGTCAACCTAAATAGGCAGAGGTATACTTAAAGAGGCAGAGGTCAACCTAAAGAGGCAGAGGTCAACCTAAAGAGGCAGAGGTCAACCTAAATAGGCAGAGGTCTACCTAAATAGGCAGGGTCTACCTAAAGAGGCAGAGGTCAACTCAAAGAGGCAGGGGTCTACCTAAATAGGCAGAGGTCAACCTAAATAGGCAGAGGTCTACCTAAATAGGCAGAGGTCAACCTAAATAGGCAGAGGTCAACCTAAAGAGGCAGAGGTCAACCTAAATAGGCAGACTTCTACCTAAATAGGCAGAGGTATACTTAAAGAGGCAGAGGTCAACCTAGGTAGGCAGAGGTCAACCTAAAGAGGCAGAGGTCAACCTAAATAGGCAGAGGTAAACCTAAATAGGCAGAGGTATACTTAAAGAGGCAGAGGTCAACCTAAATAGGCAGAGGTCTACCTAAATAGGCAGAGGTGGACCTAAATAGGCAGAGGTCAACCTAAATAGGCAGAGGTCTACCTAAATAGGCAGAGGTCAACCTAAATAGGCAGGGGTCAACTTAAAGAGGCAGAGGTCTACCTAAACAGGCAGAGGTCAACTTAAAGAGGCAGAGGTCAACCTAAATAGGCAGAGGTATACTTAAAGAGGCAGAGGTCAACCTAAAGAGGCAGAGGTCAACCTAAAGAGGCAGAGGTCAACCTAAAGAGGCAGAGGTCAACCTAAATAGGCAGAGGTCTACCTAAATAGGCAGGGTCTACCTAAAGAGGCAGAGGTCAACTCAAAGAGGCAGGGGTCTACCTAAATAGGCAGAGGTCAACCTAAATAGGCAGAGGTCTACCTAAATAGGCAGAGGTCAACCTAAATAGGCAGAGGTCTACCTAAATAGGCAGAGGTCTACCTAAATAGGCAGAGGTCAACCTAAATAGGCAGAGGTCTACCTAAATAGGCAGAGGTCAACCTAAATAGGCAGAGGTATACTTAAAGAGGCAGAGGTCAACCTAGGTAGGCAGAGGTCTACCTAAATAGGCAGAGGTCTACCTAAATAGGTAGAGGTCTACCTAAATAGGCAGAGGTCTACCTAAATAGGCAGGTCAACCTAAAGTGGCAGAGGTCAACCTAAATAGGCAGAGGTAAACCTAAATAGGCAGAGGTGGACCTAAATAGGCAGAGGTCAACCTAAATAGGCAGAGGTCTACCTAAATAGGCAGAGGTCTACCTAAATAGGCAGAGGTCAACCTAAATAGGCAGAGGTCTACATAAATAGGCAGATATACTTAAAGAGGCAGAGGTCAACCTAAATAGGCAGGTCAACCTAAAGAGGCAGAGGTCAACCTAAATAGGCAGAGGTCTACCTAAATAGGCAGAGGTGGACCTAAATAGGCAGAGGTCAACCTAAATAGGCAGAGGTCTACCTAAATAGGCAGGTCAACCTAAAGAGGCAGAGGTTAACCTAAATAGGCAGAGGTCTACCTAAATAGGCAGAGGTGGACCTAAATAGGCAGAGGTCAACCTAAATAGGCAGAGGTCTACCTAAATAGGCAGAGATCTACCTAAATAGGCAGAGGTCAACCTAAATAGGCAGAGGTCTACCTAAATAGGCAGATATACTTAAAGAGGCAGAGGTCAACCTAAATAGGCAGGGGTCAACTTAAAGAGGCAGAGGTCTACCTAAACAGGCAGAGGTCAACTTAAAGAGGCAGAGGTCAACCTAAATAGGCAGAGGTATACTTAAAGAGGCAGAGGTCAACCTAAAGAGGCAGAGGTCAACCTAAACAGGCAGAGGTCAACCTAAAGAGGCAGAGGTCAACCTAAATAGGCAGAGGTCTACCTAAATAGGCAGGGTCTACCTAAAGAGGCAGAGGTCAACTCAAAGAGGCAGGGGTCTACCTAAATAGGCAGAGGTCAACCTAAATAGGCAGAGGTCTACCTAAATAGGCAGGGGTCAACCTAAATAGGCAGAGGTCAACCTAAAGAGGCAGAGGTCAACCTAAATAGGCAGACTTCTACCTAAATAGGCAGAGGTATACTTAAAGAGGCAGAGGTCAACCTAGGTAGGCAGAGGTCTACCTAAATAGGCAGAGGTCTACCTAAATAGGTAGAGGTCTACCTAAATAGGCAGAGGTCTACCTAAATAGGCAGGTCAACCTAAAGAGGCAGAGGTCAACCTAAATAGGCAGAGGTAAACCTAAATAGGCAGAGGTATACTTAAAGAGGCAGAGGTCAACCTAAATAAGCAGAGGTCAACCTAAAAAGGCAGAGGTCAACCTAAAGAGGCAGAGGTCAACCTAAAGAGGCAGAGGTCAACCTAAATAGGCAGAGGTCTACCTAAAGAGGCAGAGGTCAACTTAAAGAGGCAGAGGTCAACTTAAAGAGGCAGATGTCAACCTAAATAGGCAGACGTCTACCTAAATAGGCAGTGGTCTACCTAAAGAGGCAGAGGTCAACTTAAAGAGGTAGAGGTCAACTTAAAGAGGTAGAGGTCAACCTAAAGAGGCAGAGGTCAACCTAAAGAGGCAGAGGTCAACCTAAAGAGGCAGAGGTCAACCTAAATAGGCAGAGGTCTACCTAAAGAGGCAGAGGTCAACTTAAAGAGGCAGAGGTCTACCTAAATAGGCAGAGGTCAACCTAAATAGACAGAGGTCTACCTAAATAGGCAGATGTCAACCTAAATAGGCAGAGGTCAACCTAAAGAGGCAGAGGTCAACCTAACTAGGCAGACTTCTACCTAAAGAGGCAGAGGTATACTTAAAGAGGAAGAGGTCAACCTAAATAGGCAGAGGTATACTTAAAGAGGCAGAGGTCAACCTAAAGAGGCAGAGGTCAACCTAAAGAGGCAGAGGTCAACCTAAATAGGCAGTGGTCTACCTAAATAGGCAGGGTTATCGATAAGGACATCGATAAGGCTGTTTTCAACTGAATTAGAGTGAAGGAAAATGTTCTGGAATTTCGAACTCACAATTAGTGATTGTGGCTAAACGATGCTCCATGTGTGAGTCACTCACACGCTGAAAACCTTTCTTTAATGTTTTGTGGAAAAACTTTACTTTCGGAAGTCGGTGGCAAAAAAGTCAATGAAACAAACAACAGTCACCGACTTCCGAAGGTAAAGTTATTTTCCACTTTTTTTTTAGTGTTTTTTTTTGGAAGTCGGTTCTTTTTGTGCAAAAAAGTTTTTTATTTTACTTCTTTGGGTGACCATTACCTCTTTCATGTGCTGGTGAACAAAATCACTTGTCCCAGGTTGATATTATTACGTAAAATACGGCTTATTTGAAGTGGATTATAACAGTCCAAATAGAACGCGAACACAGAAGCTGTCAGCGAAGAATTATGCCAACATCGTGCGCACACGCCGAGTTAACTTCGACTACATCAAGCCGCCCTCGGTCCACAATACTGTCTCAAGTCTAAGCGTATTAATAAACTCTACATAAATAAATAAAGTTTGCTTCAAAGATCGAAGCTTTTTTCGTCACTCGTAAATGTGTCTAAATTGAGTGGAGTTAGAGCTCTCACAACAATAATGGCGTTTCCATGACAATCTAGTTAAGTCACTGCGTCATTGTGTGTGCTAGGCCTTTTTCTGATTAGTCGGTGCGTCAGCAGTGCGGGATTAGCATGCTCGGTACCGAAAGCTCACCGTGCGCCCATAATTCAATGAGTGATTGGCGCGGTATATGCGGGAATGTGGCGGGATTGTTTCGGTTTACCGCGTCTCGCGTCTCTATACCTATCGCACCACTGCCTCACTGACAAATCAGGAAAAGGCCTTAGACGTGCAAAACGGAACAGAACCGCTACTATCTTTGAATCACCAATTTTGATTTTAATATTTGTACAGCTTAGTTTTTAAATACCTTTTTTCATTTGTCGACAAAAAAATGAAATGCTGTGTACTGCTATACATTTTGTTATTTATAAGGACATTTATAATCACACGTCAGTAGTATTACTAACATTGGTAGCGGATGCAGCTGACCATATTTTTTTTTTACATGAAGCACTACTTATTCAACTTCCATACAGTAACAGGATAACACGAGACCCCCTTTTTTCCTGGGTGGGAAATCATCAAAGGACCTCTCCCGCTCTGGGTGGAGCGGGAGGGCGTGTCAGACTCTTACTGAGTAAAACCCACCCGTGTTCCTTCACTTGCCTGTGCCAAGGTGCCAAAGGCCACGGTAACTCTTTCGAACAAATCCGCAACCCTGGCAGGCATCGGTCCTAATGGACCCCATCAGTTAACACGAGACCCCCTGACAAGTCAGACTGGATGTCTGGCTCTTGGACTTCCGACTATGCACTGCAGTATTTTTACACACATGTACAAAATTATGTATGTATGATGAATAATTGGACTCAATTCCACCTGTTATTTTTCTAATTATAAATCATCTCGATGTCTCCTGCTCTCGATCAATATTGCACAATATTTCCTTACAACCATTAATTTCTTTTAGTTTTACTTCATAAAGTTGGTTACAATTCAATCAACTTAACTCGGCCTATTGCAGTCCACTGCTTTACACACACAACACCCTGTCCTCCGTCTACCGCATCCGGTTAGACTAGTACTATGTGACTGACTGTCACGTACGCCTATTTAATAACAAAATATGTTATATGTTTAAAACCGAGACTCGATGTTGGGCCACTTGGAAACCCATAAATGTTCTATGAAATGGAAAACAAACTAAGGACAATTGCTAACCGACAGGTCGATTGCAATTTTTAAATTCTTAAGAAACTCTACCTAAACTATTCGATTTCTAGCTGAAACTCATAATACTTATGCCATATCTGGTTGCCATGAGTTGGGATTGACCAGTACCCAAGTGGACCTATTGAGACTGCACACAAAGGGCAATAAACCAATCTTGTGAAAGTATGGGACCATGGGCCCGTATCTTAGAAGTTCGGGAGATGAAGAAGGACTGTTGGTTTTACACCGCTTGAGGGTTCAGAGATAGTCGCAAGTAAACCGGATACTCGGTTTTTATCCTATAAAGTAAGAATTTCTTAGTTAACAACTGTCACAAGATAGCAATTAATACCTTACTAAGCTAAATATATGTAGTAGTAGTTAGTCTAGTTTAAATCAGTGTCAGGACGTGCAAGGAGACGATTGGATAAGCGAGTTGTGGCGGAAGCGAAACTGGTAAATTGTGCAGTATTCGCTTCTTCGTAGTTATTTTTGTAAGTTACACTGCCTAATCCGTACATATATAGTCCTACTGACTGTTTTCGGTCACGGCCGCCAATCCTAGCGGAGATTAGCCATCGGCACGGGAGATATTATAGTGCACAAGTGTGTGCACAAACACAGGTGCACTCTCTGTTCCCTCACTCTCATAGTGTAATGGGAAGGCAATCCGACACGACCGGAGAGAGATCAGGCGCAGGACCAAGCGCTTAACGTGCTTCCCGAGGCACGGGGGTATCATACAACCAACTTCCAGATTCCGTGGCTATTTCTGGGGAAATCCTGATGGGAAACCCTTCAATACTTTGCCCGACCCGGGAATCCCGCCACCATCGGACCCAGGACCACATGCTTAGCAGTCACGCTTGCGACCACTAGAACACCGAGATTTTCATTAAAAAAAATCGAAGCAAACTTTATTTATTTATGTGGAGTTTATAATGCACTTAGACTTGAGACTGTATTGTGGACCGAGGGCGGCTTGATGTAGTCGAAGTCAATTCGGCGTGTGCGCACGATGTTGGCATAGTTTTTCGCTGACAGCTTCGGTGTTCGCGTTCTATTTGGACTGTCGTAATCCACTTTAAATAAGCCGAATGTCACTCTGGAAAATAATGGCGAATTTTTAATTAAATTACACAATTGGTTATGGGAATATTATAAGACTTGAAGGTATTTTACCCGTATATTTTACACTTTTATTTTATTTTACTGAGTGTTACTACTTCAGCGAAAAAAGCCTAACCCTTAGGAGGAATTATACCTCGCAATTTGCATGCAAATTACCGTGCTATTTGTGTCTTTGTTTTATGAAATGTATTAAAATAACAAAATGGCGGCGGTATAAGCGGCCAAGCGCCAAAATATACTTTAATTTTAGATGTCAATAGCGTAAGTTATCTCTTCGGAAACACTTGTGTCGTCCTGTATTCAGGGTCCTACAACATTGCCCTGAGTACACATACTCGTATAGCGCAGAAAGTGAAAAACTTACGTATAGCCGTCTGTCCATTCCAAGCCATCCATGAGACTCCAGGCGAAATATCCTTTGACATTGACCCCATCCTCATGTATAGCTAGCAGCAGTTGGTTAAGGTAGTCGTTGTAATAAGAAACTCTCTCAAAGTCTTCTGTTTGTCCCTTGTCAGTCAATCCATTCTCAGTTACAAATATAGGGATTTTCTTAAATATGTTGTAGGTGTTTTGAAGCCAGTTGAGAAGTTTTCGAAAGCCTGGTGGGTAAACCTGCGATAGTTAAAAAGAATACACATGTTTATATACAAACTTGGGGTCGAAAGAAGTTGAATAAGAACTAGCAATGTTGCTATAATCTACAAATATGTCAGTTATATCTGCTACAACGGGGTATGGCTACATGCATCAATATGTGATACAAGTACTTCCGATTTATTAAGCTTGTTTTTGAAAAAAAAAATACAGATCTAATAACAGTAATCCAGCCTTCTACCTAGCTTGTGTATCAGATGAGTAAGCAAGATGTCGTACCACGAATCCAATTCCTGACATCCACTCTACTACTACGCGTCCACTCGAGGTAGACTAAAAAGTCGCAAAAGCCTCATAAGTTATATTCAGCCAATCTAAAACAGGCCACCTAAAGAGCGAATCAAGTTAAGTCAAGAGCGGTATCGTACCTACTACCTACTCACGACTTCTTGAAGCCCCAAGAACACCTGTCTCTTGGTAATGAACTGCAGTGGCCTATTTGGAAAGTTTTGCATCAATTGCGTACGCTAGTACAAAGAACCTTTTACGGTTTTTTAAATTTTTATTCACATAAAAAATGGTTGACTAATTTGTGAAGCTAATGTGGCACACATTAAAGAATAATGCTCTTATTGTTGTAACGGTGAAATAGTATAAATTATCTTAAATTCATTATCATTTTTATAACCGTAACATTTATGTGATTAATGATGACAAAGTTACGTGCCTATGTAAACTTCGCTTAAATGAAACATACATTAGGTATATTATAACTAACTTTTACCTTGGGCTTCACCTGCGTATTAGAAGGTAGTTATCCCTCAGAAACGTTTTCTCGGGATCAAAAATCTTACCTATATCATAAACCAGGTTACAGTTGGGATATCCGTTTACCAAACATCCAAATCCGTTAAGGCGTGGAAAGGTAACAGACGGACAGATTGACTTTTAAATCTTTAATATTAATAAAGTATGGATTTATTTACCGCTAGCCAGTCAGTACCAGGCTTGGGCCAAGATGGATCCTGTTCCACCTTGACGCCAGTGTCGTGGTTCAAAGAAGGCACCTTCCAGTCAGGTTCCATTGACGATGGAGAAACTAGGAATGTAGTGTAGTGGTTGAGCCCTAAGAAGTCTGCGCTTCCTCGAAGTGCTTTTACCTGGACATAGAATGAACATTACAACGCCTGTAATACCCGAAGGGTCAGGCAAAAGTGTATCTACAATATAGTAGGCACATAACTTACCTTACTTACCGAAATATAGAGTTCGCTTGTTGTGTTTAAGTCCACAGGATATAGGGGGGTAAGAATAAATTGAGTTGATTTCAGAAAACAGCTTTTCTAAAATGAACTTCGTTACTCTTGAAATTGTCATAAAAATAATATATTTTGAAGCAGTTCAAATGTATGTCATTTTATACAGAAAGTTTTCGAGAGATATTAGGTATACGAACCTCTTCAGGAGTGAAATATGGGAGACGTGACCGCGAGTATCCTTGTTGACGACTCATATTGTCAACCCGTTCACGAACAAAACTAGGATAGTCACCGACATCCGAGTATATCGGATGAGCTAGCATTCCCACCTGAAAAAGGCAAAAAAACCATCCGTTCTAAAACCGTCCGTTCGGAAACCATACGTTCTAGTTGGCAATATTACATTAATGACATTTGAGCTTTACGGCACTGACACATACGGGTCACAGCTGCAGTCCAACAGCAACTTGGTGATTACGGGAATGTAACTCACTGTAATTTTGTCAGACTTGTCAGTGACAGCAACCTAATTGCTACTATCATAAAGATCAATGTGATTTCGACAGTATGAGCGGTGGTCTAAGGTTGTCACCGAATGGCGTCCAAAACCTGGGAAAAGATGTGTGGGTCGTGCGACAGCGATATGGGCAGACGACATAGTTGCCATCGGAGGAAAAACTTGTATGAAACTGGCACAAGAACGTGGAGATTAGCACAAGAAAACAGAGACCGATACCCAGCAGTTGGTAAATATGAATACATTCTGAGTATGATGATGATGTTGGCGGTGTAAAATATTTATGAATACCTAATATTATGTGAGAGTTTGCGTTCTGTTGAACAAGCTATTTGGTATACAGGAATCTTACAATTATGTGCCCTTTTATCAATGTTGTGAGTGTACTAATAATTGTCTTACATCACTCTCTAAAGATTGTCATAAGCTTAAAAGGGTAGCACAAAATAAAAATAATACCAATTATCGTGCGTACAGTTGTCAGTTTGAACTTGTTGCACTTCACCAGAACTAAACTGATAGTCAAAGTGTACTAACATGCATTTGAAGATAGTCCTCTGACGCTTTGACATCCTCAGGTTTATTAGAGTTTTTCGGTTTAGCCCAAAAGGCGTCTAGCACTATAGATACTTTTCCTGAAAAACAAATGAAATTAATTGATTGTGAAAGGCGTGTAAGAAAAAAGGTTGTTGCACTGCCTATGTAACTTGGGACAAGGGCAGGAAGATGATGCATGCTACAAATGGGTCGACACTTACATTTGTTCGGCACTATTTGTTAACAATGAAACCGACCCGAAGCAATTATGGCTGTACCGGTTAATAGCGTCATTAACAAGAGCACAGTACGCCTAGGTCCTTAATGACAACATGTTTTAAAGACAGATAGTTATGATTAATAATCATACACACTTTACCTTGCTGATGCGGTTTAAATTCCTTTTCATACAAGCGGTAAGCCCGAGCATGGGCTAGCAAGCTGTTGTGGGCACATAAATATACTCCGATTGCGTGCGATTGCAAAGCTGGTGCCAATATATCAAGCCCATAACTCTGAGGAAATAAAAATATCATGAATACCTAAAATAAGCCTAATATTCAAAATAATAAAAAGAAAACATTTAGAACATAAGTATTAGTTTATTATGTTAATTTGTTGATAAAGCAGACAATTGTATAAATAATAATGTAATTATTTTATAACATTTTTTTTGGTAGCCTTTTATGTCGCACTGCTGAACAAAGGCCCCCCCATGTCCTTCCAGGTACTCCTCTCCTGCGCCGCCTCCAACCAGCCTCCGTGATGCGCGTCAAGATCATCTCGCCATCTCTTTCTAGGCCAGGACTCGAAGGCGCCGTCCATCCTCAGGCGCCCATCGGTCGTCATGCATGCGGCTCACGTTAATTCAAATATGAATATAATATTCAGGCCTTAAAGGATGCGCCCCTTTGCTGATATTAAACAAAAAAACAATCACCGTCAACTATAGGAATTGAACCAAGTTGGACTTACCTTATGGTTATCTATGGAAATAAAACACTAGCAGAATAGATTTTAAAAAACACGATAGTGAAAATAAATACACCTGAACCACACCAGTGTTTTGAAAAGATAAAATCAACATTAAAATTAGCTTTGCTATCAATGGCCTGACTGCAGAAACAATGCCCACAGAAATTGGCTAAGTTTCACTTTAACGGTATGGCATCCTATACCCACATTTTATAAACGCATAACGATATAATTATGTAAGTTTGGCATAACTTTACTTCGAGAATAATACTAATGACAAAATCAGCTGCGAGTTCAAAGTGAGACGCCGCTTAATATACTTACACTGGCGCAATTCTCATGAGGTTCGTTTAACGTTACCCACATTTTTACTATATCTCCGTATAGCTTAAATACGACCCTTACGTAGTCCTCGAAATAGTCAACGACTTTTGGGTTGTTCCAGCCGCCGATATCCATCAGTGGTGTGGGCATGTCCCAATGGAATAACGTGACTACAGGAGTTATGTTAGATTTTAGGAGTTCTTCAAAAATTCTCCGGTAGTACATTACACCTTCTTTGTTTATATTGTTGTCAGTACCATTTGGAAGTATCCTGAAAAAAAAAATATTGCTGAGAAACATTTAAATTATATGAAAGTAATAAATTATTATTCGGAATCAGCATAAGCGTGAGATAAAAAATAAAAATAAAATTTGCTAAGTACAAAAATAAGACGAAGACAACCTGAAGATTTAAGAAGAAGAAGAAGGTTTAATCAACATCTTACCTGGACCAAGATATAGACATCCTATAGCCACTGACTCCTAAACTTTTAATCAATTCAATGTCTTCCCTCCAGAGGTGGTAAGAGTCATCTACAACATCTCCGTTCTCAAGGTCAATGACAAATTCAGGGTATTTGTGGAGGTATGTGTCCCATATACTTTCGCCTTTGCCTATAAAATAAAAGATATTAAAAAGTAATGCGTGTTTTGGTTGTATTTTCATCCCCTTATTAATAAGGAGTCAAAGAACCTGGTCAGAAACTGGGTCAAAACGGTTCAGTATACGAAGAATCCTACCTCCTTCGTTCCATCCTCCTTCAATTTGGAATGCGGACGTAGCCACTCCGAATATGAAATCATCCGGGAAGGAGTAATTGCTCACCCCGGAGTTCACGACTGGGCCTCCTCTTGCTAATTGTAACAAGCTGTATATTACGACAAATACTGTTAAGAAAAGTACAACAGTCATCATTATCACTGTCCAGACTTTGTCCCATTTTACTCGGGGTCGGCGTAACGTGATTTTTTGTTTAATCACCCCGTATCAACCGTCCCATTCTTATTAAATCCCTTTTCTTGCAATTAGAATTATTTTGCAAAATTAACTGAGTAAGAACACTTTGGATAACAGTATTAAGCTGACTATTGTTTTGCTATGAATGTGTATTTCGATTATAGTAATAGGTTTTAAACTGTTATAATTAAAGTACGCAAATAAAGAAAGAACACTTATTTTACTTCATATACTCGTAATTAATCGCATGCATTAAATCGATATGACGTTATCGGTAACATTCCGTTTTATCGAGTTCGTCACGGAAAATTAAATGGAAAGGAACCGAATGGATGGCATTCAGTTTGAGAAATAACTAACACTATTGAAATCTTGTCACTGGGCATACTCTTTATATCATTAGTTATCACTCCCATACAAAGGTCAACCGGTCCTATTCCTATCGCATCCAAATTCCCAAGAATTAAATTGTAATTGACGTTCAAAAAGTGCTTATCTTCGGCCTAGTTTGAAAAACCCCACGATTGCATAAATGAGGAAGACCACTACAATTTATTCAAGTTTTAAGTAATAAAGGACACCGTCGAGAGTGGCACTACAAAAACGTTCGGCAACTCATTGGGCCACTTCTTCAGAACTGCGCATACAAATGACATGAAAGACTTTTAAGACTTATTAAAAACCTTCTTTCCATTCAAAATCGTCTAATAAGCTCCAAGCGAAATATCCTTTGACATTGACCCCATCTTCGTATATAGCTAGCAGCACTTGGTAGAGATACTCGTTGAAATAAGAAACTCTGTTTGACCCCGGTCAGTCAATCCATTTTCAGTTATATAAATTGGGATTTCTTTTATCACTCTGCTGTTATTTTGGATCCAGTTTAGAAGTTTACGGAGCCCAAGTGGATAAACCTGCGAATTATTTAAGTTTTTTTAACCGTGCGTTATTAAAATCTCTGAACTAATTCCAGGTTTTAAAAATGTTAAAGAGCTTTCTCTAAGTTCGTTACCAGTAGAAATAAACAAGTGCAAAACATTGGTTTTATAAAACATACAAGTGACATACAAATCCTTCACGATTTTATTCACATTAGTCGCCTAATTTGAAACACCAAATGCTGCATAAAGATTAATATTACTATTATTATTCAAACAAAACAATAGGCGTAATAAAATCTTTCCATAAATCTGTTAGCGGTAAGCCTGTGCCTACTTAACTGTGACGACGGGCTGTGATGCGGAAGGGGATGGTGACGAGTCGCGAGAGCTCTGTCGATCCGGCGCTCACTGATGTCAACACCCTGCACTGTGATTTGGACACACATGTCAGTGGCAGCAAACCAACGGCAACCTTCTTGTAACCATTATAAAGATCGCTTTTGTTTGGACAGCGATGGAAAGGGGTGAAATAACTGTGAGAGAGCTGTACAGCAGGCACCGTCTCAGTTAAACGGTAGGCCAGTAGGTACATCAATCATTTGTATTTCATATTATTCATGTGCATTTATCATCATTTGTTGGATTTATTTATTTATTTAACAATTTATGTACACACTAAATACAGGAATCAAGAAAAGAACAGAAAAGTGAGTACAAAGGTAATGCTTATTTCTAATGAAATCTCTTCCAGCATACCTGCGAAAGGAGATATTCTGAGGGATTTGTTCTTTAGTGAAGGGTATTTGCTGCCCAAAGAGAAAAAAATACGCAAAAATGAAAACATCAATGAATAAGAATTTCTCTCATTCCCGATAGGATAATAAACTTACATATAACCAAAGCGAATCAGGCGCACCAGGCGCTGGTCAGGATTTGTTGTGATCTATTTTGACACCAGTGTCAGCGTTCATAGAAGGGATCTCCTAGTATGGTTCCATTAATGATGGAGACATTAAATATGTTGTGTAGTGGTTGATAGCGAAAAAATCTGAGCTTCCTTGAAGATCTTTTATCTGAAACAAACGAATGCGAACTGAAATCCCTTCGGGCCAATTTCAAGAAGGTGACTGAAGACGTGCTAGTCGCGTTCATTAGTGTCTCGTTGTTGTGGGATATTGACACTGATAGCTCGGTAACGAGGATTAGATGTGCTTTGTTGGTGGAATTTGCCCTTATGTGAAACGTAAATCGGGAAGTCAATCCATATTATTGTTTTTCGACATTCACACGGACTGGTGTAGTTGTGGTATGTTAAAATATACAGTTTTATACTAACCTCTTCAGGAGTGAAATACGGGAGACGTGACCGCGAGTGGATACTCCCGGTCACGTCTCCCGGATACAAGGAACAACAAGGATTTGTTGACGACTCATATCGTCAATCCGTTCTCTTACAAAAGGAGGGTAGTCATCCGACATCCGAGAATATTGGATGAGCCATACATTGCCAGCTGATAAAGAAAAACAAAACATATTTGAAATCATAGAAGAATTTATTAACCTAATATTATGTAAAATTCTGTTTTGTGGGGTTTCTTTACTTTTAATAACCAAATAAGTAATTTCGGCAAAGCTCAAAGCCCCGATCATAGCCTCGGGTGTTGCGACTATACATACTACGTACGTATTATCGGAACTCACGCTCTTAATTTGTTTCCTTCGTGTGACAACAGTCTTTCGGCAAGTTGCGTCGCGACAACTCGCTGCATATGCAAAAAATTAGTTCATTTGTTTTCTCCACATTCACTGCTGAAAGGCACCGTCTTCAGCATATAGCTCGCGGTCAAGACGTTTTACCGGTACGAACATTTAACTGTTAACCTGCGTCATGCCATTGCTACCATATCCCCATAATTTCAAGTTTTTCTTATCAGGACTAATTGAGCCGCTGCCTGGTTGGTTGTTCAGCTCGTCCCATCTGCTACGGGTACGCAGATGGCGTTAAAATAATTGTGCGATCTCACCCATCGCACGTTTAATAAAGATAAGTTTTTGTGAAAGGGTATTTGTTAACTAAAATATCGTATTGGTAGAACTGGCATGCACTTGAAGATAGTCATCTGCCGCTCGGACGTCCTCTTGTTTGTTAGGGTCCTTTGGTTCTGCCCAATATGCATCTAGCGTTATAGCATTTTTTCCTGCAAAACGAGCGAAGTGAGTCCATGTAGGTAATGGTAGTTTGTTATTAACCAATATAATTTACCTAAACTACCCACTAGAACATCAAAAGTAGGTATGATCATACTAATAACATAATTTAAAAGTGGAGCTCGTAGCTAAATAATAACAGCTGATCGCCTTAGGTTGGTCCGTGGATGGGTCCACCCGCGACACACTGAGTTTCCTCCGTACCTCGAAAAGCACGTTGACGTTAAGCCGTTGTTCCCGGCTCTCATTTATAGATCACTGAGAGTTTACAGGTAGTCAGTGGCCCGTAAGTCTGACAACCGGTCTTACCAAAGCGCACAACTCAATACTAACTGGGTTGTGGAGGTCAGATAGGCAGTCGCTCTGTGTAAAATACTGGTATTTAGCTGCATCCGTTTAGACTGGAAGCCGACCCCAGCATAGTTGGGAAAAGGCTTGGCAGATGATAACTAATTAAAAACATTAAAAATAGGTTGTAATATTCAAATCTTTCTGGTATCGTTTAAATTCCTTTTCATGCAGGCGGTAAGCCCGAGCATGGGCCAACAATATGTAGTGAGTACACAAGTATTCTCCAACTCCATGTGAATCCAATGCTGGTACGAAGACTATAAAACCGTAACTCTGAGGAAGAGATAAATATCAAGAAAGTAATACATAAAACACAGCAATATATGTATACCTTTTTGTTTTTCAAACATAGAAAAACAAAAAGGTAAACCCGCACTGGGCCCGCATGTTGGATTATAGCCCTTGTTTCTACGGAGAAAAGGTCTAAATCTAAACAGCGAAAACGTTATACAGGGCTACTCGACGTATTCCTTACAGGGATCTGTGATTTTTTTGTTGCATTTTGACACTACTATGACGTCCTGCAAGAAAAATTCGGGTTACCAGTAACCCTGTATACCGATTATGATAGAGGTGTGATACTCAAATTGGTTTCAACTAAGTTTTCATTCTAGCAATATAACAACTGTCATTCATAACGTTGTGTCGGTAGTCAAGAACATGGCTGTTCTTATAAAACAAACTACATTGTAGCAATGCTGATGAGGTTCGTTTATCGTTGTCCACATTTTGACTATATCTCCGTATAGTTTGTATACGATCCTCGCATAATCCTCAAAATAATCAACTAGTTTTGGTTTAGCCCAGCCCCCGAGGTCCATCAGTGGTGTGGGCATGTCCCAGTGGAACAACGTGACTACAGGAGTGACGTTGACCTTTAGGAGTTCCTCAAACAATGTACGGTAGTACTTCACACTTATTTGGTTTATATTGTTGTCTGTACCTTTGGAAGTATCCCGCAAGAAAAAAAAGATTATTGTTCAGATCATTGTTTTTTGAGTCTGAACTGATGAAAACGCAGTCAAATGTTTTTTTTTTTTTTAATATCATCTTTCTACCCTCGTCCCATATAACATTCTCTCTTGGCAACCGTCGTCGCACCATTATTCGCCTCATGTACTTTCCCATACTTAAAAGTGTTTATCTGATGGAGTGGTATAAAAGTACTTTTGGTAATTAAATCAAACTTATGCAAACAAAGAAAACCGGCCAAGTGCGAGTCGAACTCGCACACAAAGGGTTTTGTAGCACCAAACAATATAATAACAATGTTTTGAAAAACAAAGTCATTGCTGCAGTTTCACGAAAAAGTCCCATAACTCAAAAGCATAATATCAAAATGAAGCAACTATATAAACGAAACACGTTTCAGAACAGATTAGAGGTAAGAATACTTAAAAAGGTGTTGATTAAAAGGTTGAACAGAAGCGTGTGCTAACTCCACAGAGCTTGAAGCCGTGGCTGCAATGCGTCTTCTCGAGTGTCTCACGCGCTCTGACAGTATAAGCTGTGTGGTCACCTCACAAAAGAAAATCGAGAGGAAATTTTTAGGAATGTTTGTAGATGGCTATTAGAGCAGTGGAAGATCAAAAAAGCTACTGATAGGCAAATTACTGTGAACATAAGTGATGTTCACAGTGATTTGCCCACCAATCGTTTTTTGTTTTCAGGAAGCGCAGACTTCTTCGGTCTCAACCACTACAGTACACTGTTAGTGTCTCCATCGTTAATGGAACCTGACTGGAAGGTGCCTTCTTTGTTGAGTCGTGGAACGCACTCTAGTTCTCATGATCCCCGGTGGAAGTGTGGGAAGGGAACATGGGGGTGGTTTTTAGTCAGCTCGAGTCTGACAGACCCCTCCGCCCACCCCAAGGCGGAGGACTCCGTGCTGATTTTCGAACCCGGAACAAAAAAAAGGATGAAATTGGGCAAAACGGATATAACCTTACCCGGTTTAGGATATGAGATTTTTATCCCCATAATACGTTTGAAAGGGACAACTTCTAGAGATGTACCGGCTAAGACTCGACTAGACGGGAACCTGACAAGAAAATTCCCTTCCGGTATCTATAAGTATCACATACAATACCTTAACGTCTAATAGTGTTCCCATAAATAAATAATTTAAGTACATTTTTGTAATTAATATAAAAATTAAATATTTCAGGATACAATACGGCTTATACTCAGTAGATTACGACAGTCCAAATAGAACGCCAACGAACACCGAAGCTGTCAGCGAAGAACTATGCCAACATCGTGCGCACACGTCGGGTTGATTTCGACTACATCAAGCCACCCTCGGTCCACAATACTGTCTCAAATCTAAGCGCATAATAAACTCCACATAAATAAATAAAGTTTGCTTCAAATATTTAAATCGTTGATTTGCCGTCACCATATACGAGTATGTTGATTCAAAAACGTGTCCATATTAAGTGGACATCAATAATAATGGCGTTTCAATGACAATTATGTCAAGGCAATCAATCAATCAAGTCATTGTTGTGTCAGAAGTGTCAAAACGATCAGAAACGGCTGCATCCCGCTTGGTAACTTTCCCGTTTGTACAACTAAACAAAATACTATAACAAAAGTGCCGTTTCGTAACTATTTTGATCTTCAAACATTGAGTCTCGTTTCGTAAACTTTTTGTACGGCAAGTACAGTAGGGACTAAGGAGAACTACTAAGTAATACCATAATAAATATTCTGTAAGCTCTCGTATATTTTTAACTTAACCTGTGTGTGCACACGGAACTGTTAGAATACATACCACCTTGAATTCATGCCAGCCTAGTACTTTTTGTCGAGTATTCAATAAAAAGACGATTTTAGCTGCACCGACATCTTCTTCATGATTCTTTTCTTCTAGTACCTTCTGTTCAAATTCAAAATAAAGTGCTGTCGTCACAAACCTTAGTGTGCCAGAGAGAAACAAAAATAGCAACATCAACAAGAAGTTTCGATATAACTTTGGGAGCTGACTGTACCATACAAAAAACAGTGGAAATTTATGGGTGACGAAGCGGGACTCAAAGGATGAAGAATAAAATAGCTATGAAACGGCACTTTTTTCATTTGTTTTGCACGTCTTTTGTTTAGTTGTCCAAACGGGAAAGTTACCAAACGGAATGTAGCCTCAGAAACTACTTAACATAAACAAAACTATTAAACGATTTTAAACGTTGAATAGCTTAGTTTTAATCTTCATCAATGAAAAAAAAAACGTTACGGATTGCTCACATTTTAGATTAACTGCCATACAACTTTTATTTGTATGGTAGCCATTATTTACACTAGTAATGGAATCGCCTTACTTCTACGAAATGAGAACACTACCAAAATGTAATCGTTGCCAACAATCAAATGCGGATGACTGTTGGGGTGACGTGTGACGTACGGTTGTTTAAGGTGTTACGTACACACAAAATGCAAACCGATGAAACTTTTACAGAATATGGCTCTGGGTAAGTTTAGAGGACCGTTAGCAATAACACAATATCCAGTGAGCTATTTATTTATCCATCCCCGGAGCAATAAACATCTTGGTGGGACATTCGATCACGTCGCTCTATAATTTATATTGCCCAGCTTACATCCGACTGCTGTGCTAAGATCTATGAACTAAGATAGCGAGAGAAATGGATGGATTGTCTTTAGATAAAACGTTTACGAGGGTAAATTTGTACAAAATGTTTCCAACTAAATGATTATTTTTTACATTACGATAAAATAAGATAACTTACTATTTTGAAAGTTGCAAAACTCACATCTGCCTAGCCTTTTCCCAAATGTGGTAAGGTTGGCTTTTACTTCATTGAATGCAGCTGCATATCTTTTTTATATGCAGCGACCAGGTATCACATGACGTCACATAAGTACCTAGTCATAATTAACCTAGTAAATTTGAATTTCGCGGGCTACCCTGGCGCTTTCACTTTAACAGTTGGTGGTAGGCCTTTTTTTTTTTTCGGATGGGAAATCATCAAATGACTTCTCCCGCTCTGGGCTGAGCGGGAGGGTGTGTCAGACTTTTACTGACTAAAACCCACCCATGTTCCTTCATCGCCCTTTGTGTTCCGGGGCCGCGGTATCTCTTTCGAACAACCCGCAGCACCCGGCAGGCATCGGCCCTTGCGGGCCCCTTCCCTTGGTGGTAGGCCTGTGTTTGAGAATCATGACTTTTGTGGTATAGCAGAACAATTACGGTGGACCTAATACGACGATTAAGTTTTGTTAAGAACGACGAGTCCGATTAAGTTTTGTTTCACCTGTCCATCATTCAAGTCTATGGAACTACACCACCATGCTAACCAGCATGCCTGAGAGATATTTCTCAACGGTATGTAAAAGCCAAGTCAGGGGTCCTTGGGCGGCATAAAAACTCTGACACCAGGTTAGGCACTAACCACACGATAAAGAAGAAGATGGAACTACAGAGAAAAAAAATACACTAGCTCCATAGAACTAATTACCGGCGGAATTAGCACGAATGATCCCGATTTTCAACTTTGGTTCCGCACCTTAATCGTAATAGTGTCAGTACGTCATTTGTTTTTGCAGATCTGAGATGACCGTAGTTCTGCCTACATGACTTTATCATTTTGGGAAGTGTTGGCATAATAGTAAACTCTGATTAAATTTAAATCCGAAAAGTAATTTAATTTAACACATTTAGAATGTTGCACTAGTTTGTAGGGTTTAACTGAATTAATAAATTGTGGGATGGCTTCCTAACCTAATTTATTTGTTGCACAGATGAATAACACCATATAACTCGAGAAACAATGTTTAATACTACTATTGTTGAATGCACATCCGCGGTTTTAATCGCAACTCGGGTAACTAACTTTACAAATCCTATTCAAGCTCTGCTGAATTAGTAACACGCTTCTGTTGAACTTTTTCAATCAACACCATTTTAACTATACTTCTTTTGAATCATTCTGATACGTGGATGTTTTACATAGTTACTTCGATTCAATTCTTTATTAATGTTAAAAGATTTGTTAAAAAAATATTTTCCTCAAAATTTTGAAAGAAGCTGTTTGCCAAAATAATTATGATTTCTTGTGGTTCCTGAAAAATAAAAACTGTCGGGTGCTGTTTTTTTTCTTACCTACCCATGAATAGGGGCTTTTCATTTAAAAACCTCCGTCTTTGGGGCTAGTCTAAAACATTTTGCGTTGATGATAGAGATACCGCAAACTCAGGCTCTACATTTTCGAGGAGTACTGAAATAGAGGTCGTGGTTCTTTTCCTAGTATAACATAATATACATAATAACATCACGCCTGTAATAACTAAAGGGTTAAGCAGAGGTGTGCCTAATAGTACACCCACATTTCGCCAATTATGTTTTAAGTGCCATGTAATAGGGGGCGAGCCCATTGCCATCAACGTACAAATCCAGGCTCCGTAATTCCTGATGGAACATTCCAATACCACTTTTGCCCGACCCGGTAATCAAACCCAGGACCCAATGCAGCCCCAGTTACAGTTATTCGAGTTTTTTCTAATATAAATAATTTTAAAACATAATTTAATCAGCGTTCACCATTAAATTAAGTTAGCTACAATTTATTATGTTTGGTGATAAGAAATAACTAAATGTAAATAAGTCCTTAAAGTAATATGTATAGACGAAGTACCTAACAAATTATTATTTTTCTTGTTTTTGTTATTTTATATTTAAGAAAAGCAGTCACTTAAAATTATTTTCTCCTTATTAAAAGAAGATAAGAATTTGAAGCGACGTTTTGTTCTTCTGTGGACTTATTTGTCTGAAAATAAACTATTTTTATTTTTTTTTTTATTTTATTATTATATTTGTTCATTTTCTGTCCGTATTAAATTTTCTGTATTTAATTTGGTATTTCAGCGATTGCATTGACCGATTAACAGCTTTTGATAATATTGCCAAAATAATCTCCTTTAAACATGGAACTCTCACGCTAGCAGATTCAGTTTGGATACCATGGAAAAGCCGTTTGTTTTATCTGGGCGAAACTTATGGTTCCCGTGGGTTAAGTTACAACATAATTTCAGGTGGGCAGAGCCGTGGGCAAAATAATGCAAGAGATAGCGGTTGTAAAGTACCATCTCTATGGCGGTTTGGGAACGATAAAAATAACATAGAAGGTAGTGTCACCTGTGCCCGTAGTGGGGAAATCCATGATTGACGTATCATTCGTATCTGCAATTCTGTAGTCGGACAAGAGTCCCTTATACAGGATGGAAACTTTCAGCGGGGCATTAAGGTAAACTACCTTAATCGTTGCAGCTACATGAAAATGGTCTTAGGAGACTACCCATTACTTTTGGGAAATTTTGATCCCCATTCACAGATTTTCAAAAAGGTGTACAGTTGGCAAAAAAATGGCCATTTTACACAATTTTGTTTTATGCCAATCGATCATGTTTCTAATACTGATCAAAAACTTGTATGGGACCAACCTAGGTTGGAGTACTAAAAAAGTCAGTAATTGCAAAAAACTTTTTCCATACATTTTGTATGAAAATTTAATGTTTTTTTTTTCATTCCAATGGAAATGTAGCAGAAAAGTTTTTTGCAATTTCTGACTTTTTTAGTACTTCAACCTTGGATGGTCCCATACAAGCTTTTTTATGTACGTAGCAATCACACCCTTACAAATTGTTTGACAATAATAGATTATCTGAGCCTAAAAGATTTCCCGACTTCCCGACGAGAATTTACACCTAAATGAATGTTCAATTGTAAGACCGTTCGAGGTGCCAAGCCAAAATAAAAGATTATTCATCGAAAAAACTCCAGAGCTAGACGACACTTCTACTCGAATAAAAGCCTTTCATGATCAGAGCAGTCTCATAAGAGCTTCTGCCTTCAACTACTTCAAACATCTTGGAAGTCATCCAAAACTATTTATGGCGAATTTTCGGTGACTTGCATCTAGACGACTTGCGCACTGCAAATAGTTCGGCGCATCTCTGGTGGGTTAGAAGAATAACTTTTTCAAAAATTTAAAAGGAAAGTTTTTAACAACGGTTTTCTTCGAAAACTTATGCATTGAAAAAGCCACTGGAACTTGACTATAACCGCTACGGTATCGTGTTTTGTGGTTCGGAGGTACAAATAAATGAGTGGAGTTAATCAACTGCTGGTCAATGAGCACCTGAAAAGTGAACAAGATCGAGTCTCTTGTGGCTGTGGACTCACAGTTAATTAATCTTTTGATACCGAATGCATTTAAGACTAACGTCTTTAGCTGCTTCTTTCAAATCAAAAACTAACCACGTCCGTCTTTAATAAAACATAACCCAAATCAAAATCAAAGAAACGTCCGCCGAATCAAATCAAAGATATGAAATTGTAAAGTAAGATTCAAATTGAAAGGGAAATAAATTTTCACAAATATTTTCCAAGATGAGAACATTTCAAATTCCAATCTTGCACTTTAGTCCGATGGTAGACATGCAGATGGGCCGAGAATTTTCAACGATTTGCATCGGTTGCAAAACTAAGTTATGGTAATCGGGCTATAAGTTACAAGCCTGAGCTGGTAAGCTTTTCAATTTTATTGGGAGATTGGATATTTTGAGCCTTAACTCCTTAGGGAAATGAAATCTCCCCCTCTTTTAGTAAAGCGAATGAATTAATTTGCATAGCGTTCGTTGAATCATATCCTTTGGTTTCGTACTTGTCGATCAAAGGAATTATTCAACTGGTTTCCTTTGAAGCCTTTTGTTAATAAATCTTACTTCTGATATTTATAATTAGATATCCGTCCACTTGCATGTTTACATATAACACTCAATATTGCGGTCACAAACATTTTTTCGTAACACAGTTGAAATTGTGATTGGAATACCGAACACATCCAATAGAAAATATGTAGCAATATTCCATACAGTTGCAGATTTGTATCGAGACCAACACATCACTCTTTTCCCGGAAATAAACTTGCCAGGACAACACAGCTCTGTGTCAACGAAAACTCAGCCAAGATTTATTGAAGCTTACGACCAACAATATTGATATTCAAAAGCTTTGACAAATATTCTGATGCTATTGAAGTTTTATGAAAAATTTGAAGGTTTGTGTTGTATTTTATTTCTCAAGAATGTCTGTTAGTTCTGAACGGATGTTTGCGTTTTTTTATTATTTTGTATCCTCCTTTTTTAGTTTTGCACATGATTTTTCATTTCAGTTATTTTATATTGTGATGTGTATGATGTAAAGGTTGGTGTAATCGTATCATACGAGTACACCTCTTTCTACCGTCTTTTATCACCTATGTCTTCTGTAGCGTGTATCAAAAAGGTGTGATCATATTAGAGGGTGTGGTACAGACCATCAAACTTAACAACTCTGTCGACGAGTCCAACATCATAATCGCGATATTTGGGTCGAGTAATTATTGTAATTTTGAGCGGTACAGCTGATTACTATTTAGGCTATGTACAACAATACTAAGCGAAACCAAAAATGTACTGACTAGATGAATTAATAAAATACTAAACAAAGCCAAGTCAGACTTTTAAATGCAGTAATGCAGTTGGTTTTACTAAACGATGACAAAAATATTAAAACCAACAAATGAGCTATTTGAATAATTTATGTGTCCCATAATTTCTGAAACTCTCGTTTATAGCTTTCTAGAAACACTCTTTAACATAAAAAAGTATTTCATGCGGTTTTTTACCCTCTCAATTTACGCCTTTTAAAAGCTTGGTAACGGGAAAAATTAAGTAGATAAACCCTCAACGTCCATCAGAGGAAAAGAAAAGAAAATTCATAATAATATTTTAACCCTTTAATGTTTTCCTGCAAAGAAAGAGCTTTTCATAGCTGACGTCAGCATAGCTAGACTAGTCATCTAAATAGCAAGTGTTTGTCGAACGAAGCAAGTTTGCATCTTTTAAATCGTTTAACAGTTGGGTTTCATTATCAGACACTCCACGAAGCTCGCTCGTCAGGGTTATTATTCGCATGCGTAAAACTCGCTACCGTATCAGAACGTTCAGTGCCAGGCAGACACCGGGGCGGGAACACGTCCCGTCCCTGGGCTACCAACGTTACATATTACGCGAACGCGATCCAAGTCAGACTAGAACTGTTTGTGATAATTCAAATTTGAAAAGTGAATGTGAAATTAACAATAAAACTTGACAGTGATTTTAAAATATTCAATAACGTCTATTTTAAAAATTATTATTAATAAAACATTTTGTGAGATATTGTGGTGTAGATTTAAGAGAAAAATTAACAAATTAAATTGTGAACAGAAAAAATTAAGGTAAAAATTGCTTGACATCATCCAAAAATCGGAGTGCATTCGACTGAAGCAAATCATATTTTTGAATAGATTATGTCATTAGCAAATTGCGGTATTACCGTTAAACCCGTAATGTAAAGGAAAGGCTCTTTTCCATTTTTACGTAACGATAAGATCCATCCCATCGCAAGTCGTTTGAACAGCGATGATCCCCTACTTGTCATTCTCTTCGCTCACTACTTTATCACCGCCTTAATCTATCTATTGTCATTCCGATGTTGAATCCCGACAAATAACCTATTCTGACATCCTTTTATTCAAGACCACTTTTCTAGGCAACAGCGAATCCGACAAAATGTTTTTTCTCCCTGAGGAAATATCAAGCATGCCAGTTGCTCAAAACATTTTAGCAAAATTGTCTCGAAACGCAATCGTATTTCCAGAACAGAATAAGTTATCTCTCGTTTATGAAAATGCTTTCGAAATTGTTATGGCAAATGCTTTCACACTTACATTCAATATTATAAGCCTTTTGAAAGGGTCGCGGAAAGGATTTGGGAAAAATAACGCAGGTATAATATGAAAATAGCATTTTAATGCTTAAAATATTAGGTGCTTTGGTGTGAGGGTGGTTGTTATTTTTATTTATTTTGTTTGCCGTTTAGATATAAATGTGAATACTTTAATTCCTGGTTACGAGGGTTCAGGCATCAAATTTTCATTATGTAAATTTAAAGAGAGCAGACAAATCGTGTTATCTTTATGACACGCACTGTTCAACGTTTTGGGTAAGCGAGCTCCCAAAGCGAAATACTGTTATGAGTTTTGACGTGCCGATTAGCAAACTTTACACAAACAGCCAACTCCAAAACTTTGCAATACCCGTATTTGAGTAACGTTCTAAATTGTCCTGAAATAATGTTCAATTATTCTACTCGCCAGCATTTTCTCGGCTCTTTGCCAAAACTTGTGCGGGGCTTTCGTAATTTTTTTTTTTCACTTTTTCCAACTTTGCTGCATTCAGTAAATTAATTGGTTTGCATGTGGTCAAGTTGATATCAATGATTTTGAATGCGGTAAATTCATAGAATAGATCAAAAAAATATGAACCTTTAATAATTTGATAAGGCTGAAATCGAGACGATGAAGACGGAAAATACCGGTAAGGAAAAGAAACTTCGGGGTCCAGCTGATCGGTTTGGTAAACATAATTCGTTTCCTGCTTTATGTCTATTTTGGTTTAAGAAAATAACAAATAGCCCTTCGGAGTCAATTTATCTTACGACGGCTGCGGAGACCGCAGTATTGATAAAATCATTAACCGCAGACAGAATTTGGGACGAATAATTTCCTAGTAAATTTAACACAGGTTGCAACTGTTACTGTTTATTCGGTGATTATCAATCTGCATTTTGGCAACTTAAGACTTTAAGTACCTATAGATAACCAAGATGTTTTCCCTTTATCGTTATTAGTATTTTAGATTAACCTAAATACTATGTACATT
Source organism: Standfussiana lucernea (assembly GCA_964057025.1). Lineage (NCBI taxonomy): Eukaryota > Metazoa > Arthropoda > Insecta > Lepidoptera > Noctuidae > Standfussiana > Standfussiana lucernea. Next base: position 10,882,383 of record OZ059793.1, on the reverse strand, counting down.
TATGACATTGGATTTCATAACAGACTTAAGTTTTTAAAACGAAAAAAAAAAGGCCGGAAACTGAAATAAGTTACACTTTATTATATTGACGCATGTCGCATGTGTACGAACATGGATTAATCGAAAGTAGTTTACAAGGATCATAGCGTTCTATAGTTTCTGCCTATACCCTGGGAAAAAGGCGTGAGAGTCATCTATGTATGTGTACTCTAGCATAATCAGGTCCAATCAAACAAACCAAAAATTCGTTATTACAAGAACAGCTCTTCAAAACAAATTGATTCGAAATGAATTGAATTAAAATGTTTATTACATTTGAAACTCATTTTAAATACTGAAACACAAATAATAAGGGATGATACGAATACAATGATAGCAGAGCAGAACAAATAAATAGATTCTTCTCCCGACCACAACGACTTAAATCCTGTAAACAGAGAGACGATTTTCAAAAGCTGAACGAATTTTTCGTCGGTATGTACGTGTAATACGAAAAGGCGTGGCACGTTAATTTAATATTTTACTTCTAATTCAGCATAAATCCGCTCTGGGTAAGATATTCTCTGAACATGAAGGATTATTTTGCTGCTGTACTCTGAATGCAGAATTTTAAATGGCTCGTCTTGTTACACAAAATAATTTGTAAATGATGAAGAGATTCTGAATGATATTCTTTGGGTACCATCTTACAGTCATGTTGCGCATTCATATCTCTGAAACTGGTTCTGACTAGTTCTCTGAATGCAGAATTTTTAATGGCTCGTCTTGTTACACAAAATAATTTGTAAATGATTAAGAGATTCTGAATGATTTTCTTTGGGTACCATCTTACAGTCATGTTGCTCATTCATATCTCTGAAACTGGTTCTGACTAGTTAACTGTTTGAAACAACATAATTTCACGCTCGTAATCCCCGAAGGATTCGGCAGGGGTGTAACTCTGTAACTACACCAACATTTTGCCAGTTATGCTTAGATCCCAGTTAATAGGGGGTGAACTTATTGCTGTCACAAATCCAAGTTCTGAAAGTCCACAAGTGCTGGCTGAAATGAGATGCTTTAAAGATTTATGAAATATTTACACCTAGACGAACCGAAACCGCAGAGGTGATCCCGTATACGGTTTTTGAATTTTTCATGCTAACGAATACGTAAGCAATAAATTTTTAGAGTATTTTACAGATATCTTATAAACAAAGCTTGTAGTATTAACAATTACAATATACCGTAATGTCATAGAAATGTTCATATCTCTTCTCGGGCTTTATGCTTTTCAACGGAAGCGGCTTCCGTTGAAGCTGTGAAGCGAGCACATAATGTAGTTACACAATGGCATTGTCAACACCTTGTCCGTCTGTCTGACTTAAACTTTGGGTCCTTAGCAAAAGTTCTTCTTCTCCTTCTGCTATTTTAGCGAGATTGTACCTCTGCATACTTCATTCTGTTACTTATTCATAACAGACATATCTTCTAAGTTTCTGAATTTAAAAGGAGTCATCGTCTGTCTTGCATGGTGCGCCGCAAGCCCTGGCACCTGCGTACTTGATGACCTTATAACTCCATAAGTGGGCGGAGTCCGCGAAGCTGTTATTTGGTCCATACTTATTTGAACTTTTATCATCGGCACGCTAAGAAGAAGTTTTTTAATGGAAAAAGCGAAACAGGGTGTATTGTACGACTTAGCGTTAGCTAATGGCGCTATTATAAACGTGTTGGAAACGAAAATTGCGCCATACTAAGTTTTTTTTCTGTCATTTATCATTGTCCGGCCAAGTATTACTGTGGATGGCTATAAGAGTAGAGGATGATAAAAGAAACGATGGATGGACTGTGTGAAGGATGATATGGCTAGAAAGGAGGTAACTGCTGAGATGACCAGTAATAGAGAAGTATGGAAGAAAAAGACATGCTGCGCCGACCCCAAATAAAATGGGATAAGGACAGGAGAATGATGTTGATGATATTATGTTCGACCAAGCTTTCTCAATTTTCAGGGTAGGGTGTTGACCCCTCGGTAGCAAAAACAACAGCATAAGCTCGCTTCTTATTACAGTGAAACTCTTTATTACACTAGGCCAGCTAAAGGTCAAACCTTACGTCTTACTGTTTCCGCCGCCTTAATTTATTAGGTATCCGACATACAGTCATGGCCTCCAAAAGTTAGTTGAAAATTTTCACACCAGATGTATCGTCGTATTATCATCTTAAATCATAGTTCTGAATGTTTGAACTGTACACTATGGCTTTGTTATTGTCTAATCCAATTATCTATGATAAGAGATTTCCTGAAATTTTATTTTTTAAATGACAACCGGTATTTAGTCGCCGCCTACATGAATTTCAGCCGCCAAAACAAAACGAATTTCTTAGTTTCTGACGATATACTACATATTTAATGAAACATACAAAACGCGGGATCATTCATCTGTTAAATTATCATTCTTTTTCTTGTTAGTCGTTCACTCTTGACAGAGTGGTCGTGGTCATGGGGGTCGCCCACAACTGCGGCCGCTTCCTTCGGGATCCTCTTCCACCGGTCTCTATTGGCCGCATGGCGAGCACAGTCTGCCAGAGGGTTTTCGGTGACAGATTTGATGGAGTCTGTCCATCGGGTTGGTTATCGACCACGTGGTCTCGTGCCTTCGACTCTACCCTGAATCACCGACCGCTCCATGGAATCATTATTGCGGGTAACGTGTCCAAAGAATCTGAGGATTCGTAATTGCACAAGCGACGACAGACTTTGTGTAATGTTGAGTTCTTTGAGTATTAACACGTTAGTCTGATGGGCGATCCAGCTTATCCTGAGCATGCATCTCCAACAACACATCTCCAGGTAAATTACCATTAGACAACTAATTTACGAAGCGACGTACTCTAGAAAAAAACCTAAATGATCACTTAGTCCACACGAAAGGTGCAGATTTGGGTTGGAAGGGACACCGTACCGAAAACGGAAACCACATACTCAGTCCCATTCCCAGTCATTTTGAAACTCCCAAATGTAGAAATTATTCTTCGGTTATTAAAAAAATAATCAGCTGTTTCCTACAAAAGTGCAATACCTACACAGTCAAAATGTGTGGCTAGAAAAGCGTGTACAAGTGTTTTTTTTTTAACTAGATGGGGCCGGTGTTTCGAACCTGACTACTCTGAGAAAAAAGCCGAAACAAACTCGGAGGTCGCTGCCTCTTTTTTAAGTCAAGATATTGGTGAAGTCATATGAGGACCAAGCAGATTAGAGTCTGAGATGGTCTTTTGAAGAAAAAACCACACAGATTTCCAGTCAGGGCAAGCATTTGTCAGTGGTCGTGTAGCTCGACTCATAGCTCAAGAAGCTTAACAACACAACGAACAGTAGGCACCAAAGAAGGGGCATTTAGGTAGGCCACACAAGATACTCAAACTGCCAGACAATCGTTAAACGACCGAAACTAAATTGAAAAAAATAATAATGTGATATTACATTGGAACGGGAAAAAAAGTCAAGTAACTTTTGGAGGTCACTGTATTTCACGCTAGCACGTTTTATTGTGAGCCTCGCCTCGTAATAATCCTTTCAATCCTCAAACTGAGCTAAATATACTGCCGAGTTATAAGTGACTTCTCAACAATAGTTTAATGGGATAGCATTTGAGCTGGTGACCTTTTGATGGCCGTTCTGCGCCGTGGCCGTTAGAATATTATTGCCTATTCGCTGTATTGATGTTTTGTTGACCCATAGCCGTATGATATTTAACTACAGACGAGTAAAATTGAGTTGAGTTATGTTAATAGAGGCGTAAATTGTTATTTTTATTATTGCCGTTTCAGTCGAAATACGTCCTCTGTTGGACATAGGCACAGGCATAGGCCTTTTTTTTCACGATTTGGAAAACCTAAATGGATGTCCTGCGCCGTGGGGAGAGCGGAGGGGTCTGTCAGACTCGTACTGACTAAAACCACACCAGTGTTCCCTCGCACACTTGCGTCGGGGGGCAGCAGGAACTAATGCGACTTCCGCTGCCCCGGACTAGTGCCGGCCCGCTTGACCTGCGGGCTTCTTCCCGGGGGGAGTGAGGTGTAAAAACTCCCCCCATTACGTCATAGAGAGGCGCGCGTGGAACACTACGCGCCACCGTCTCGGGTCGAGTGTACAGGCATAGGCCTAATCCAAGCATCACCATATCGGTATGTATTTTGCACCAAAAAATCCGATTCGTCCAGGTCGCAGAGTAGAATCTTCTATGTTGCGGTGCTGCGGGTTTCGAAGAAAAACTTCTTCATAGTTCGTGTCAGGTCAACTCACTTTACAAATTATAGAGAAACTTTGTTCTAGTGTGAAGAGGATTACTGGATGAGGATCTAATAAAACTGTATTATATTTTTTCGTAGCAGCTTTTGAAGCATTCTTGACCTTTACATAAGGCTGAATAAATTCCTAAAAGGTTATGTAGTTAAAGAATCTTAGTCAAAATACAAATATGTTATTCCACATAGACCTTATAAAACTTCGTATCGGCAAGAAACGCCATGATTACTCCTTTAAAGTTATTTGGTTTAGCAATATTGTTATTTTACAGCGTTAGTACTTAAGTATTGGATCAAAACCATTATGTAATTTCAAAAACCTAATAATAAAATAATTATAACACCAGCCTCTAACTGTCCCACTGCTGGCCAAAGGCCTCTTCTCATACAGAGAAGGCACGAGCATTGATCACCACGCTTGCTCAAGACGGGTTGGCGATTTCAGACTTATATTAATTATAAGTCCAGTTAAGTTCCTCACGATGTTTTCCTTCACTAATGTCTGTGATGTCCAAAATAAACTTAGAAAAGTACATATGAATTGAAAAAGTCACATTGATACTTGCCCGGATTTGAACCCACAACCTCATTCATGAGAGGCGACGTCTTAACCTCTGGTAATATAAATAATATAAATGAGCCAATAATGCAGTTTGACACCATGTTCCATAAAACTTTAGTTTTGTAAATTTTACAATATGGGTATTGCGAGGCTAATACAAATCATTTCTCGAAAAAATCTTGTTTTCGGTTGCCGCTTTAAAACACATATGGTCCTTCGAGCTATTTATTTTATAGCAAAACGCACGTGATAATCAGTGCAGTGGTGGGCCACTGCACTGATTATCACGTATACTCAAAGCACGTGCAGACCATTTTTCAGTTCGGAATTCTTCTAGAATCTTTTTCTTTCATAAAGTCGGTGAGAGCATTATTTAAAGTGTAAAAGGCACCATCATGACTTTAAAATACTTTGATAAGACATAAGAATTAAATAAATGACTAGTACCTATACCTAGTACACTGTCTCGTTGGACATAAGCCCCGCTGTTGAGCATGAGGTCTTGGCTTCGATTCCCAGGTCGGGCAAAGTGTTATGTGTTTTTTTTATCAGGTTTTTTTCCAGTTAATGGCAATTGGCTTGCCTCCTTATTACATGACGCTTAAACATAACTGGCAAAATGTGGTTGTGCTATTAGTTAAATCTCTGCCTAACTCTTTGAGAACTATAGGCGTGATGATATGTTACGTTAAACCTTGTAAATATAAATGAATAATTGAGTTTGAGTTTTAGTTTAAATATTTTCGTAGCTAACCAAAACCACATTTAGCTTTGATTGATTTTTCATTCATATTTATTTAGTGTGGCAAGCTAACACGATATAAAATTCAAACCATTGACCATCCAGCTTTCCAAACGAAACAAATGAAAACTAGCCGAGATAAAATACAAACTAAATCGAGTTTTGACCTCTTTTCCACTGAAACTGTTTTCATCAAATATTTCGATATTCATGTCATTCGGTCTGTAATGGGGATTGTCCATTTTTCAATAATTGTACTAATTGCAAAACCATTTCGAGGAATAAAGTCCCTAGTCATTTATTTCTAGTTAAAATAAAAAAATACTACTTATTTATTTAAAATTTTGAAGAAATGGGGTTAACCTTTAATTGATCTTATGACGTCATCTCAAAAAAGGAAGGAGTAATGATGCCGTGACGTCTGACAGCGGAGAATGGAAGAAGAAAACATGTTGCGCCGCTCCCAAGTAGAATGGGACAAAGGCAAGAAGATGATGATAAATGACGTCATCTCAAGGAGGAATTTCGTGAAATACGCTTTAGATTCATGTTGATTAGCATGCTGCCATTCTTCTACAATAGTTGTAATACAAGACAAACTTCATCAGAAGATAATTATGGTGTGAGTTAATCATCATTCGCAGACAACTGGCATGCGTTTAAGATATATACATGTAGACCATAGGTTCCCAACCTTTTATGGACTACCACCCCCTTTACAAGAAAAAAAAGTACCAACGCCCCCTTTTACAAAATAGTTATAAAATAAACATTTTGGACGGCTAGTTAACTGTTTTTTCATGAAAATAGAGGTTTTTTTCATAACGCTCCCATTTGCCTTTGGACCCGCTACCGCCCCCATGAAAAGCTCCAGCGCCCACTAGGGGGTGTTACCATCCCCGTTGGGAACCTATGATATAGACGAAAGAAAAGGATTATGTGAGGTCATGCTAGTCCACGTTTACCGCTAAAGAAGAGGTTCTGTGTATTTTCGTCACCTGCTATCATGGAGGCGTTCTATATTTTCTGTCTACCCCCATGGGAAAAACGAGTGAGTTTATGTACAAATACAGGGTGGTGCCGACAATACTAAAAAAATTTAACTGCGTATACCTCATGATATTCGCAGTCTGCGTACAAAAAATCAATCGAATGTATTCAGTAGTTTAGTCACAGGACATTATTTTTCATTTTCAGCATTTTCTACATGACGTAGATTATTAGGTTAGCACCGACAAGTTAACGACCCTCACATCGATAAAACACTAAACACATGTTGCCAACTTACTACTTCAAAAACCTTTGGCAAGCTCGTTCCTTTTTTTTTCCGGATGGTAAACCATCAAATGACTTCTCCCGCTCTGGGCTGAGCGGGAGGGAGTGTCAGACTTTTACTGACTAAAACCCACCCATTTTCCTTCATCGCCCTTTGTGTTCCGGGGCCGCGGTATCTCTTTCGAACAACCCGCAGCACCCGGTAGGCATCGGCCCTTGCGGGCCCCTTCCCTATGCTGACATCTCTTTGAGGTGCGCGTGGAACACGAACGCGCCGTCGACACGGCCTGTCGTCCTAAGACGGAGGGACGGCGAGCTAGCCCATAGCTCACCGTCCACAGGCCCGCGTCTACGGTGGCCCGCTCGTTCCTTAAATTTCATTTCTAGGTGTGAATTAGTGCAAATTATACCTAAGATTAGCAAACCAATCGGTATAAATGGCGTTCCACTTTTTTCACAGTTTTATGCTATTTTGTTTTGTTAGAAAAAAAATATTTTTTAATTTCGATGTTAGGATTTCTTTGATAGTTTAAAAAATATTGCTATGAACTAGTATGACCAGCGTTTTCATTTATTGTCGTATTGTCGGCGCCACCTTGTTTACACGGAAGTTCTTCTTTAGCGGAACTTTGACTAGTATGATTTAGTATTAAAATTACTGCGATGCCTAAACAAACATTTTCTTTCCATTAACTTCGGAAGGGATGGAGGGAGGGCTTTGCTCAGCAGTGGACAATATGGGCTAGCTATTGTATATAGTAACTTGTGAATATATAGTGTAACATCGTAAACCGCATACTTCATAGTTATTAACAAAACAAATGTGAACGTGTAGGAACAAAGGGGGCTTATAAAAAGCAAGCTTTATTTCAGGCGGAGTTACAAGAGAATTTATCTTTAATACCAAGCCGTATTCATACTTTTCCGGCTTTCCCGTGCGACTGAAATGAAACAAAGTTACAATGGCACAATATTAGGTGGGAAATTTAAATTACGCATAATATTTCAAACGAGCAGCGTCAGATGTGACAAGGCTGTACTTTTAACTTTTTAATGTATGCTGTACTTTTATTATAATTAATTACTTTGTTGAGCTTTTTATGTTTTTATTAGAACTAAAAGTTAATTTCTTATCATAGTTTATTACTTGTAAGTAGCGTGAGTATATGAGTAAATTCAGTTGTTCACGACGCTACTCAATTACAATTAAACACTACGCAAGGCGTAACTAATCACGAACTAGCAGGAATAAAAGAGGGAAAAGAATGGAAGAACAAATACATACAGAATAAAGAACATAACACATACAGAACAGAATCTTTAACTGTATCAGTATCTGTTCTGTTTACAGTGCAGAATCGTGCATACTACTAATATTATAAACGTGAATTTTCGTATGTTCAATTTCAATTGAAAAAATCACCCTGTATACCTGTGTGTAAACCAGGGTAGTTAGTCGCCATTTCAAAATCAAAATCAACAGTCATTTATTCAAATTAGGCCGAAAATGAAAAGTCATTTATTCAAATTAGGCTATTAATAGTTCCGCTATCTAATAATTCCGTCATGACTTTTCTGTTAAACTTAGCGCAACCAAAAAGAAGAATAACGATATCAGCGGCTGATGTTATATTATTTCAAACAGAATATTTTTTAGAGGAGCCATTTAAAAAAAAGATTGTTTCTTTCCATAATATATTCTAACTCTGTTACCGACTTTAGTTTTTCCAGCTAACCCAGTTCTTTCTCATTTCGTGCCAATACATCAAAAAGCTTAAGGCTTTATATGAGATTATCTACTTTTTGTTTTATTAGGGACCGAAATATTTATCAGACATTTGCTCAATGTTATACCATAATTATAACACACTGTTGGAATTTCAGCACTCGGCTCAGAACCGACAGTTAAAAATCCAAAAGTTCAGTTAAAAACAAGCATTACATTTCAGTGGAACCTAGTGGAAACAGGCGATAAAGAACGGACTTCAAGGACGTACTTAGCTTTTCTTGTAATCTGGACGACAGACAATGTCCACGTTTATATTAAACTTTGTTTAAACGTGTGACTTCCGGACTATAATTTGAATTTCAAAGTGAAATTTTGACCTTAATAAAACGGCGAGAATTCAATCGTGGTGCGATAGATAAAGGAGCTTTGAGTATTATTTATTATGGAATTAAAGATATTGAATATATATAAATATAATATATAATTCCAGTAGGCATACTCATGTATGCCTACTGGAATAATCCCACATTTCCCCGCAATCTTTCTAACGATGTCTGTTCCGTAAAAAAAACTGCAAAATCCCCTAGTAAAATACAATTTACTCAGAGATTTTGACTTCCAATATTACTCTAGTATCAAATATTTTCCCGTGAGGAGGAGAAAAATCGTCACCAATATTCATTTCAGAGGGCTAAGCGCGTAACCGAGCCCTCGGGAACTCCAAACGCGGATAGGCAAAAAAATATTCTATCCCCGTAAAGTGTTCCATCATTAATTTATTTGGAAAGAGAATTTCGACGATTGGTTGTGACGAATTGATATTTTTCATGAGTCCTTCTCGGTAAGGAGGGCCATTTATATCATGGGTTCTGCAATTTATTACTCTCATTTATCATTTCATCGAGTGAGAGCGCCCGAACATATCGTAGCGAAGAGCTGTCTATTGTGTGTTGCCCTTTTATTTATCCTCCCTTATATCACCTTAATTAATGCTCTATATCAGATAAGTCCTTGCAACTCGTTTGGGATTAATTTGGTTATTTTGTTATGAACAAAATTCGACACAGTATGTACTGGGATTAACATTAAAATTGAAAACATTTCTATGAATTTTCGTTCGTCATTCAGAACTTTTAGTGAATATTAATATAATATTTAAATTATCATTCACCCGTCAGTAGGTAGTTCTCATTGTCAATTCGTTCAATCAGTACGCCATTTAACACGTATGATATTTCAGCAAAGGTCATCGCGTCAGTGTCTAAATTCACATAAAAAATATAATGATATAAAACAATTGAACAACAATAAAGCGAATGTTTGTAATACGCATTATTTTAAACAATTACTGTGTCAGTGGCAGTGTAGTGAAAATAATAATAAAAACAAAAAACAAAAATCTCTGTGAAAGTGAAGTGACCAACCAAACTACATAAGTGCGTGAACTTCTAAAACGACAATCAACAATAAAATAAAAATTATAGACGTCATAAAGGTTAAGAAACATTTTATATGAAGGGTAGCGTGTTATGGTGGCAAAAGTAGTCACAGCATGACCACGTGGATGGCGCTATTCGGGCTAGTGTGGCTGCTTCGCGTGCGTGGTTCGCTCTGCGGCTGCGCGGCGTGCAGGCGCGCGCGCCACGATGCGCAGGAGTCGCACAGCGCGCCGAGCCCGCGCGCGCCCAGCCCCGAGGAACAGGCCCCGTTCGACGTCATCACACTCGAACATTACACACGTGACGTCACCGTCCAGACTGACTTCGATGATGAAGATGTTGAGGATCTTGATAAAATCGAGATGCAGATTTCTGAAGAATGTAAGTAGTTTTGTATATTATAAGATACACTTTTCTGTTTAAAATATTATTTTAAACTTTGAAAAGACGCCAGATGAACAATTTGCAGATTTTGATGTTATTATGTACCAGTTTGGTGCTTACTGATCGTGTTAAATTGCTTGGGCATGAGTCCTAACGTTATTATGTAGGAAGTCCGGGAACTCCGTGAGTCTACTTTTTCATTGATCTAACTTAAAAGGATCATGACGTAACAATATTTTATGAATAACGTTATGATTAACATGCATGAAGAAAAAGTAGATAAACCTTATAATAAATAATATTAGGTTTATTGATGAAATTACAGAACAATCATCATGTCATAGCCCATTCACACGGCTTCCGTCATTGACGATCCGTCATAAAACACGATACGTCGTGACGGATGGACGTTCACATTGCATACGGAATGGTGTTTTATCACGATGCGACAAAAAAAAACGAATTGGTGTTCACATTAGTTTCGTGATCATTCGGGAGCGAGCGCATCGGCGAATCCGTCACAAAAAGACGTAACGATCCGTGTTTGTTGACGTACCTGATTATTAAAAGACTTAAGATTTAAGACGTGTCCGTCATTTTTCACGATTCGTGATGCGTGTGAACAAGGCATCTAAAAAGCATCGCCGTCGAAAAAAAAAATACGGTTAGTGAAAAAAAAAGATACTTTTTATATTATTGTACTATTGCCATTTCATTCTGTTATGTTTAATAATAGAAATATGTATTTAACTTTTGGATTAATAATAATAAGGCTGGCTGGCTTGGCTGGCTTATAGGTTGGCTTCTGTAAATAAATAGGTCTATGCTCACTGCATTGGTAAGACAGCCTAATCTACAATTTCGGGTCCTTTTTCGGGGTTAAGATTGGTCCGTACTTATTAGTCTCATCATCTTCCTGCCCTTGTCTCATGATATTTAGAGTCACTGCAGCACGATTTTTCCATCCATTCTCCCCTGTCGATCGACACTCTATCACTTACCTCGTTTTCCTTCATATTATCATTTTTCACACAATGCATCCAGCTTTTTTTTGGTCTTCCTTTCTCTCTCCATCTATCTAACATTTATATTCATTACTCTTTTAGTCACATGTGTTCCATCCCCCCCTCATCACACGTCTATGCCAAGACAGACGACTCCGTTTCAACTATTCTGTGGCCAGGTGCCACTTTCAAACTTCCTCTTATATGTTCATTTCTTACTTTATCCATACGTATTCCTCCCGATAAAACAACAAAGTTTACAAGCTAGTGAAGCCGTTGGTGAATTTATATGAATAGTAGCGCCAACATTTACGCTTGAATGCACCCGGATATTTTCGTACTCCAGCAAAAGGGGACACTTTCCTTGAGCCTGCCCACTTGCACTGGTTAAGCACCACTTGTCAGTGACAAAACGTTAGTCCACACGTTTGGAGCTGAATTTTTCTCGGGTTCCGTCCGAATTGAAATGCTCGCATATCCATATAAACTGTGTTTGCTACTCGTCTTCCGGCAGACGAACTTGAGTCAGTAAATAAAATTGGTGGAGTGATTATCATTATTATATTTTTTGTTTTTACTTGAATAATGCAGTACTAAAAGAATATGATAATTATACTAGTTGTCTAAACAATATTATTTACAAATACAAACACAATATTATTAACAATATTATTTACAAAAAAGTCCACCAAAAAACAATTCTAATTTTTTATTTTAAACATTTTCATATCATTATCAGGAATTGAACAAATTATTGATGAAATTAATATGATAGACGTGCGTACATTCTAAAATAAATGAGTTGAAAACCAATGAATACTGATATGTTTGCTCCGAACAAATACAGCAATTAAAATGCCAAACTAAAACGGATGTACACACGGATTTGCAATGCTGCATCAAAAACTCGTAGCAGATGAATAATAATATGATAAATAATGTGTGGACTGAGTTCTAATACCTATTCAAACTACAGCCGAATCGTTACATAATTATGCCGGTGCTGGCACCAGCTGGAACATGCATAATATGAGGTATGAGGTGTATAATTAATTAAACAAGAAATTCTGTTAGCGCTGTCCCTCCATATATGTACGATGGCAAGCTTCAACGTAGCTACGATGTAGAGTAATTTATTTATAAAAAATCAGCTTATCAGTAACTTCCAGAGGCCCATGGTTAACATAAAAACCAGGTTAGGCACCAACCACACGGTAAAGAAAGAAGAAGTCAGTTCAGTCAACATTTAAACTCCAACAAAAATATATTGTACCTACATTATTTTCTGCTAATATTTCTAACCCATCAAAAGCTTATAATCAAATACTCATAACACATCCAGTTGTTGTAAATATGGTGAATGCACCCGCATTCGAAATGTCACGCAATATCTTTCTCGGTTCACTTATGTATGTGTTTCGATTGGGCTGAAACACCGACATTGAATCATATACCTAAAAATAAGTTGTCAAAGGTTTTATATAATTGAGTTGAGGACAATAATTTTATTTCTGCGCCTTTTAGTCAATCAAGTTGTTCGATCTGCATAGTTTTGTGTGGAACATGAAAGGATTTAAAAAGGTTTATCGAATGAAACAATGACTAGTCCTAGCGCTTTCTCCCTCAATCTAATTCTACGTAGGTAGGTACTTCTAGCCAGTTCTATATTATTTTCTATTTCCTTCGCTTATCCACGTATATAAGCCTTGCATTACGACATAAATCTCACGTTATATCGTGAAAGTGGAACAGTGTTTTGTACGCTTTTATCGGGTATTATGAGTGCGAGATCCTACTAAGCAGGAGTTACTTGCTGCTTGTGTAGACGCAAACTGCTATCTTAGAACAAATAGGACAAGGTTTTGTTAAACATACATTATCATGCACGTTAGAAGTGATCGTGACACAAAATTTTACCATAGCTTAAGAACAAACAGCTGTTCCAGCTGGTTTTTTTTTAAACCTAAAATTACACTCTTCTGGGTATTCTAGAATAGTGTACCTACTGAATCCAGTCTGTAACAGGGTGTCACTTTCAGATAAGACTTGCCAAACCATATTTTATTATAAAATATGTAAAGTGATGCCTATTTTTTTTTACCGTGGGTATACGCACTGTTTAAAATAGGCATCTCTTTTGATCATAAAAGTGCTGCCAACTAAACCGAAAAATCACCATCAATCTACCAAACGAGCCTAATTAACCGCCACTACCTAATACTTCGTATGGAATAAATTAATATGGTACAAAGCTCTAGTTTAGTTTAATCATTACAACGAGCTTTTGTACAATGCCTATTTCTGCAGAGGAGCTTCTGATATGAATTTTCCTGGAATTTAGGCAGGTACTATTTTATAATAGGTAACTACTAAACGAATTTCGAATACACACGTCATTTTATGCTTCTTTCAAAATTATTTTTCTTGTCGGCAAAACAAAACTAAAACTATCTGCTTAATACTTTGTAATAAAACCATCATAAAGTAATCCTTGGCAGGAAAATAATATGTAAAATCGCAAAAGCCTCTTACTATCAATAAACTATTCACTTTGTACTGACCTTTCATGTACCCTACTAAGCTGACATATAAGACGTTCACTGCAAACAATAAATAAAAGAACAGAATACTGTATATTGGACGACGCTGCTCTGTATAACAAGCATATTTTAATAAAGCTTCATGGTAAAGACCCTGTCGAGGGAGATTACGACTTACTTACATAAAAATATGTAGTTGCTGCTTACAAACTATCAAATGAAAAGTTCTTGAATGAAAATAAAGGGAAGCTGGACTTAACCCTTTTTTAAACTTATTTGGGAAAACTCAGTATGTTATCAGCCTAGTAATTTAGGAACTGGACCATGTTTAATTAACGTACTCGAAGATGGTCTTACGGTTAGCGAATTTCTTTTTTTGTTTAAGAAAAACATCCCATGCATGATGCACAGAGGGTTATGCGCATATATTACAATATTGTATGGTTATCCATGGAATATTCCTGAAGATTCTTAAGCTAAATTAATCACTCGTAAAGTTCAATAAAGTTCCAAAAGATCACTAAATATTCCAGAGAGACTGCCAAAAGAAAATATTATCGTACATTTCTCTTGAAAGGTGTTAAGTGAAAAAGTTTTAGCAGAAAATAAAATTTCGCCTCCAGTAATAAAATATCTTGACAAAATCCGTTTTATTCTGCGGCTAATATTAGGTACTAAGAATGAAACCACTTACAATGAAACTCAGGCTAAGACGACGACATTATAAATTACGATTCCGATTTCTCAAATATGAAATTCTGCTATGAAGTAAAATGATTCGCGTGGTTAACTTTTGTGTTAAATACAGGATGTATGTGAAAGTCATGATGAGTCTTCGTCGTTGTTATTTCTGCAAAATTGAAAAACCCTCTTCCTTCACGTTGTTTCTTGCAAGATCTTTGAAGTTACCTGGAACCTAGGTAGGTCGTCAGCACTGTTAGACCGAAGAGAGTTTTGTGCACAAGAACATTTGTTAGGCACACAATAACCACCTTCTCCACCATCCATTGACTTAAGAAAAGAAGTATTGTTGATAAACTCCCCAGACTGTTATAAACCTAGATAATTTTTTTCAACCTTCAGTTATAAATATCGAGGGCAACCCCTATTTTTAATCGTCACATCACATTTGTGTAGCGTTTCATAGAAGACACCTGCTTTCCAAATTTCAACTGAGTGGTGCCAACAGTCTCGAAGTAAGATAGCTGTGGCAGACAGACGGAATAAATAAAATGAATCTATAAAAGTTCGTTTTTGCCATTTGGCAACGGAACCCTAAAAACTGCTGTCTCATGCACTTGGGTCGAGTAAGCGTTGAAATTTTGTATGGAACATCTGATAAGATGAGGTTTCCATGGATAAAGTTTTTCGATTTGATGATCTATGCTACAACCTTAAGTATGATCACATTATTCTAATACATATTGAAGTTTTTCCACCTGCTCAGTAGAATAGATTACTTTGATCTGGAGTGTTAATGTGATGTTGTTCCACAAAGGATAGGACGCTTAATATCGTGCCCTGAGTGTCTTGTACTTTTGTTTGCGCGTTACAGGAATTGATGGACGACGCTGCTGAATACGAAAAAATTCGTAGCCAAATTCTGGGCCCACTTATTTTAGATTGCCATCGGCACGCGAACAAGAAGATTTTACAACGTGAAAGTTACATTTATTTATCACTAAAGATTGTGTGGTGATTAGATAGTGTATGTATAAATATAATAGTGAAGCCACACTACGAAATATTTTATGAAGGTAGGTGTAATTTTCCGTTTTATGAATGGTGTAAAGCTCCTGTGATATTTGCAATATGACGTCACGTAAAACTGTGTCATGCCATTCTAGATCTATGTAGTAGTTTCCACATCTATTGTTGTTAGTCTTTGTAAGTTTATTATCATCTGCCTAGCCTTTTGACAACTATGTAGAGGTCGGCTTACAGTCTCACCGGCTGCACCAGTATTTTACATGGAGCGACTGCTTATCTGACCTCCACAACCAAGTTAGTACTGAGTAATAAAATATCCCCTGGTAAGACTGATTGTCAGACTTTCGGGCCTCTGACTACCAGTAACGACTGTCAAAGATACTATAATAAAAGAACTTAACGTGCTTCCGAAGCACGGAGGAAACTCAGTTTAACATGAGTGGTCACCCATCCACGAACCAACCTAAAAATCGACCCGAGTGGCGAGTAAACTAACCACGAGCTCCTCAAGTATACCAATACGTGCTTAAAACTTACCAAAGTTTATCGAGATTTGTAAAACATGATGCAATGCCCACCATTTTTTTTTACAACTTCTAGCTTGGTAGATTTATTTTCGGCTTCAACGTTTACAGATAGGCGATAATATTACATTTATGACGAATGGTATAAATACACGTTTATATCGATAACCTATTCGTGTTTTGACAAACACCAAAACAGGGGTGTTCTGTTGTTATTGGGCTATATTTTCTTTTCATCTCCGTAAGAAAGTCGTAAAAGTTCAATGCTTATCCTTTGAGCTGGTTGTTATGTGAACCTATAACATTTCCTGTATGAACAACAGGGTATTTCGAACTGGTTTCATCATAAATATGTTATCTTTTAGTATGAGATTGCGGGTATATGATATAATATTTCATTAAGACAAGAAGCTTCTGTATAGTGAGTTTTGACCCCAAAGGGCTAAAACAAATAGCGAAAACTTTCAAAGCGTCTCGGATTGTATTTTACAACATGACCAGATTAACATAAAAATTGTTGCTTTGCGGTTCATCGAGGTCCGACCTCATAAAACACATATTTTAATATGAATAGATAAGCAAATATTTAATCACTGAAATGAACTGTCACAATTGCAAACGTCGTTTTGTTGTGACTGAACACAATCCGAATTGATGACAGCACCAGTAGTAGAGTTGTTACTTTTCAAAATAAGACTTTAAACAACTTCCGCACCATTACAAAACAAAACACAAGAAGGTTCTATCACACTTTGTGAATCGAATTACAGTAGGTGTCAAATATTTTGCCGCGTTTTTCCTCAAAACGTCAAAGAAAATGCCAACCCTGGTAAATTCGGCTGACGGAAACTTCGGGTTGCCACCATTATGAATCGTAGCTTGATCTACACCGCTTTTTGTCGATCTGGGTCAAACTTTGTCTCCTACTACTGTGACATTTCGAAACATTTTTATCTTTATTTTTGTAAAGAGCTGTGTACATCTTTCAAGAACTTCTTAATCTGTTTTACGGAGCCAAACTGAACTACAGACTTATATTTTAAGCATGAGAATACATGCCATCTGCGATAAATGTTGAAATAGTAACAACCTAGTTCAGTAACTAGATCAAACAACTTAGTTTTGCATTTACAATGTTGGCGGTTATGTTGTCCGCCACACACATTAAGCAATAGTCGGGTTTGCAAGGCCCCTGGGCAGTGCTTATGTGCCGTGGAAGACGAAAGTTTTAATTTTTAATGCTGCTCAATGAAAACTCCGATCATCTGTTTTTATGTGAGAGCTGAACGTTTGAGCCGTCGTCTAACTCTTTTTAGGGTTCCGTAGCCAAATGGCAAAAAACGGAACCCTTATGGATTCGTCATGTCTGTCTGTCTGTCCGTCCGTATGTCACAGCAACTTTTTCCGAAACTATACTGTTGAAACTTGGTAAGTAGATGTATTCTGTGAACCGCATTAAGATTTTCACACAAAAATAGAAAAAAAAACGAAAAATTTTGGGGGTTCCCCATACTTAGAACTGAAACTCAACGTTTTTTTTTCATCAAGCCCATACGTTTGGGGTATTTATGGATAGGTCTTCAAAAATGACATTGAGGTTTCTACTATCATTTTTTTCTAAACTGAATAGTTTGCGCGAGAGACACTTCCAAAGTGGTAAAATGTGTCCCCCCCTTGTAACTTTTAAAATAAGAGAATGATAAAACTAAAAAAAATATGTGATGTACATTACCATGCAAACTTCCACCGAAAGTTGGTTTGAACGAAATCTAGTAAGTAGTTTTTTTTTAATAATGAAGGTGGTTACTTGCTGCTACCGAACCCTTCATGGGCGAGTCCCACTCGCACTTGGCCGCTTTTTTTTTAAACCTCTGATAAAAAGAGAGGTGTTATTAAGACAGTGTACATCACGCCTGTTATAATTACAGGACTCTTCCCATTGACCCTTTGGTGAATTATTGACCAAAGGGTCAGTCAGAGATGTACGTATCGATAAGTCACCCATTTTTTGCCAGTTAAGTTTAAGTTCCAAGAGGGGTAAACCTACCAAATTCACAAATCCTGATTCCAGCCTGCTACTGAGTATTTCCACATAAACCCCTTTAATTGCCTGGCTTGGTAATAGAACCCAAGACACAGTTTAAATACTGTTCTTGGTTATAATTCAGTGCCCTTATTAAATCTGTCCCATAGACAATGGCCCATAGATCGTGAATATTACAAAAGTCTGGTTACCTCGACTATGAGAAAACAATGACGATACCCTATCGTTACGCTGCGGTTTCAGTATTCAATTATTTAGTTGGAATTTCACGTAGAAACTGATGGAATTGGCTTTTGACGTGGAAAGGTCTCACTCGTCAAACCTTCATCTTCAAAATTATTTCGTTAGGTACGAAAATTGTCTTACAGGTAGTGAAACCTTCTTGCAATCTCAATATGAATCTTTTTACATTGTAAAGTTAATTTATCATCGTAGAACTAACAACACCTGCGACATTGTTGACAGCCAATCCGATTTATTTGCAAGTATCTTACGCTCGCGGCTTCGCCTCTGTTATATTCGGAAATTAACCCACGGGAAATTTTTAATGTATGCCTATGACACTCGGTGATAAAGTAGCTTCACGTTAGTGAAATAATTTTTGAAATTGGAACAGTAGTCCGAAGATTTCCCCCTACAAACAAACAAATTTTACTTCTTTATAACATTAGTATAGATATTAATAAAGAACAGGAGGCCTACCATAACGTCTTAAAGCAGGAATGTTTTAATGTCAGTTCCAGTGTAGGAAAGAGACAAAGCTATAAGGGATGTCTAGCGCCATCTCTTTCCCACACTGGAATAATACTAAAACGTTCCTGCTATAAGATGTCATTGTAGGTCACCAGGTAAACTCTATCCCGAACTAACCTTTACTAACAATTTGTTTTGTCGACAGCAAACGTCGGAAACTACGAGTGCGGGCGAGAGCAGTCGACACACAGTCCAGGATGTGGGCCACAAGCGTCTAGCTACCAGGTTCGATCTTTACTACTGTCGAGACAAAACATGTCCCGCTTTGTTTTGTCGCACTACCCACTGTCCTTTACTTTTTTTTTTAATTTCCTCTAGCTACATGTAGTAATAATGGTTCTGTTAACGTTTCCTTATTGCGTACTGCCCTCTTTGTGGCAGCATTGTTGTGTCTTGTTTTACTTTAAATTGGTTTTATAGGATTTTAGCTTAAATTTATTGTTTTGATTTATTGACGTCGTAATTGATAACGACTGTCTTGTTTCATAAGGTTTGTTTTCGACGTCACGAATATATAGGTAGGTAGGTTGTCACTAAGTAGAATAGAACCTCATTTTAACGTTTTTTTTTTAAACTCAAGCCTCTGTGTATACTTAAATATTTTCTTTAAATGTCAACATTATCATCAAACTTTTGCCCATAGCCAAATTTATTTGGGATTGGCCCAGCATATCATCTTCTTGCACACCTGTTAGTTGTCAATTCTGTCGAAAGGGAGTGAACCCTTTCAATGTCAACGTTATTTGATAAACTGCCGCTATGACACGCTATTGTCTGAAAGAATAAGATAACTTAATCAAAATACCAACTACATAATATTTAAACTTACTTCGTTAATATTATCGAGAGATTCTTGTTAAACTTCATGCATAAGCCTTTACGCTTGAAATAGCTTAATCGATTATCGCATCTACAAGATTGCCAATCTGACCTACATACATGACGTCTATTTTTGCTGAAGCCTAAACGTAGAATTGATTTTATACTGAAACACTGCCTCAAATGGCATGTTCAAATGAATGTCAAATACCATGTTACTAAAATAATGATGGATATAAATGTTGATGGATGGAGAGGGAGAGGAAGGCTAACGAAAAGATGGGTGGATTGTGAGGAATGATATGAAAGAGAAACGAGTAAATGATGCCGTGACGTCTGACAGGGTTGAATGGAAGAAGAAAACGTGTTGCCCCGACCCCAAGTAGAATGTGACAAGGTCAGGAAGATGATGATGATGACTGCCTCAAATGTCAAGTTTACAATTTTTGGGATCCAATCGTGAAATGGAAACAGAAGAGAACCTTTGCTCATGAGTGGGACAGAGCAGCAGCGTAGGAAAAAAAAATCGTGAGTTTATTCGGTTTATGTCAGAGGACAATTATTATGGCAGACTTTTGCCAAATTTAAATATGACATATGGAAATATCTATTTCCAGCAATCTTCGTTTTTCGGCCCAAAAATTAAGTATATTCAGAAAATCATAGTTAATCGATACAGTGATTTAAGGCGTGATATAAATATTAAAATATAGTATTTTTGCAGATTTTGGCCTAAAATTAAAATTAGGCTAAAATTCGTTTTCGTTTTCAACTGAAAAAAATAAATAGGTCAGACTCCAACCTGTGTAACCTACTTGCAGGCAAATTGGCAGGTCTGAATAAACAAAAAAAAAGACAGTGACATGTTGCTAGGGAGTTTGTTGCTCCACTTTTTGCTTGCCTGACGCTGGCGTGGAAGCGTTAAAAGTTTTTTTAAAGGTAAATCTTAAATTGCCTTGACTGACTTGACTGCGTAATTTATAGGGCTGGCTGATTAATTATCAAATGTCTCCTGTCTATAATTTGTATACAGACTGTCTAATTTCAGTGCTTGACATGAACAAGACGTCCTTGGTCCATGATGGGTTGGATTTCCGGGTCGGGCAAGAGTGTTATTGGGTTTTTCCATCAGTAATTTCATAGTGGCAGTCACGTAGTCTGGATTCCTACCCGATTGATGGCAATAGACTTGCCTCTTTTAACATAGGACTTAAAAATAACTGGCCTGTTCCCGATACCGATGGGCTCCTATTTTTTATGTTTTATATGTTTTTTTATTTTGAATTTTATATAGGAATATTTAAAAATGTAATCAGTAAGTTAGAAAAATAAATAAAGGAAGTAATAATTGGCCTAATATTATGGGTATATTATTAGAGACACCTCTGCCTAACGTTTTGGAGACAACAAGTGGGATGATATGCGCACAACATTTTGTTATCATTAACGTGTAAAACATATTAATCTAAAATAATTAAACAACTTAATATGCTTTAGGTTTGTATATCAGTTAAGCCGACTGTTTACAGTTGTATTAACAAATAGACTAAATTAGATATACAGTGCATTAATATCTATAATTAAATAGAAATCCGACATAACATTGAAATCAGTAGTCAAAACCGCGGTTTTACCGAGTTGCCAATGTGTTTGTGTCCGTGGGAAGCCTGTTATTGTCATTATTTTGATATGTTAATTATCGTGTTTACGCTTGCAGACGCAATACAGCAATATCATGCTTTGTAGAACAACATTTCATGCACAGTGGCTACGTATATAATAGTTATCGCTAATTGTGTCATCAGTTTGATTAAAATTATGAGTTCTCGTTAGATTATTATCGTTCGTTAGAGCAACAGGGAACTAATAACAGTTGTTCTAAGGTCATATAGGTGTGTTAAATCTGGAATGATGAGACATTAATGAAATGCCATTCGCTGAAGAAAATTCGACCAAATTTTGGAAAACTGGTTGCCTGCAGTGGGCCAGCGTGGTGGTTTATAACTCACCCCTCGCAAATCAGAAACCTGAATCCTAGTTGTCGGAACGTTATCAACTGTTTTAAAATTTCACGGTTTATAACTAAACTTACACTGTTACTTACGAGATATCTTTGCTGTTGCAAGCGCCATGATCGCGGCGAGCGTCATCCCGCGATCATGGCGCTTGCAACAGCGTCGAAATATCGGGAGCTCGTAATAATTAATAATCACGGAAGATTTCCCGTAAATGACAATGTAAGTTGACGTTATAAACTGTTCACTAAGCATTATCTAACATAATTCTTTTGGTTTTATGCGCATACGTTTATAAGCGCGCTCTCACCGGGAGCATTCATCTGTAATGTAACAGTTGATGTGCGAGCACTAGATCAGTGAGTGAGGCAAGCCGAGCGTAACAGTGCGCAACCTGTAACGATGCAAATTGTAACAGTCAATTGTTTTTTTACAACACCTAATCTGGTGTTTCAGTACAGGCGAAAGCTCTCACCGTGAGCGATTTGTTATAACGTAATGCTCAAAGTACAATCTTGGATTTACAGCGCCCTAATGCAAGAATAATAATTGTCGCACTAGTACTAAGCTGGGCTGCATAAAGGCATGCTGATTTTAATACAACACTATGTTGTCCAAGTAATAAACTTTACTACACGTAACAAAAACCTCTGTACAATACTTTTGTAAGAATTCCTTGTTTGTTTGTTTGTTAAAATGTACACTGAAACTAGCTTATTTTTCTAAGATTTTCTCGCACGTGGAAAATACTTAGTAACCTTTTCGCATTGCCCCAGGTGTTGTTGGGGTACTACATTTTCTGTATCTCAAAATTGAATGGTAGTCAATAAATAAATTGCGAACGTCTCGTATCGTATATTATTGGAAAACTTAAGCAAATATCAGACGCGTCAGCTTTTGTCTTTCATTCAGCATCTTTCACTCGAAGTGAAACGTCTGAATACATGATTTATCAAAAATGAATTCAGTATAGAACCGATCCAACGATTATGGTCTTTGGCATCTGTCACTTGTCTAAAAAAGGAGTAAATAAATATTCGTTTTTGTGTAATTTTGGCGGAATCGTATTAACGTGGAATGTAATAAAACGTAACAAAACTACTTGTTTGAAGTGCCTGATCCGTACTTTACGTACTTTTCGTGGTTAATCACATTATTATCACTTTTTATGTGGGACTCCACACGGATACTATTTGTATCCGGAAGGCGTCGGATCGGACTCGTACCGAGTTAATCATATAAGAAGGGTACAGGATCTCCGGTAGAACGCTCCAGTAGCCTTGATACGCTATTGACACGCCCTTGGGGGAACAAAGTCGTTCCCCGTCATGAACATTATTGTAATTTACCTTTGTTCGTTCGTCAAACTCACGTTGTAATTAAATATTTGTTTAATCAATCAAATTAGCTCGGCACACAGCTAGATACAGCCCAAGTTTCTTTACGAAATTCGGACCCCCATTATTTACGTTAAATCGACAAATAATATAATATTGGGTGGTCGTAGAATTCAGAGAACTTCTACCCCGCGTTTTGCTTTGCGAAATATAACAAATGTACTTGATATTTCCGCTGACCGCCTCTGTTATCGATTCTATGATCCAAGATAGCCTATAAAGGCTTGCATCGGTTACTACGGCGTAGTGACTGTAGCGAATAGAACTCTTGGGTTATGAAGTTAAATATGCCTGAACATTTTTATAAGCATAGAGTGGGATCTCAATACAGTATGGTGAACTCAGTGCATTTATCTATGCTAATGTTTTAAACGCGAGATTGACTCTGTCTGTCTGTTACATAACATAACATGACGCCTGTAATCCCCGAAGGTTTAGGCAGAGGTGTACCTGATCCACTCACATTTTGCCAGTTTTGTTCAAGACCCATGTAATAGGGTTCGAGCCTATTGCCATCAACCGGGCACAAATCTAAACACCGTGGCTTCTACTGACAAATTCCTGATTGAAAAACTCAATAAGACTTTGCCTGACCCGGGAATCGAACCCATCGAATCGAGGCACTCTGACTGTCACCTTTTCACATAATATTTGCGGCTAAATGGATTTGAATGTTTGACACCCGGATAGACCATGACTTGGGTAAGTATATTGGATACTTTATCCTTTTCGTGGGATAACTGCTGACCTGCAAGTGGGCTTTCTAAATCTATGTTTTAAGAATACAGTCAAAATACCTAATATCATCATCAGAACTTTCAATGTTAAAGAACTCAAGCTCAACATAGAAGGTAGGCTTTACATTTTATGTATCCAACGAAGCTCTTTTTTCTTATGAATTTTTCTTCTAGCTGTGAGAAATGTTAAGTATATTTCGAGTCATTAAATAAACATCTTGCTCTGTAGCCAAATTATACACTAACGAACCTGTTACTTGAGAAAGATTTCTAAAATGGTTCAACTACGGTGCTCTTTCTAGCGTTGCCAACGTGCCTAGCAGTTCGTTGTATTTGCGAGTCTACAACATTTTACTTGTTTTAATATTCTCTTTAGTTTTCTTGGCTCAGAAACAAGAAACTTAATGATGTGTCACAAACTCACAACTCACACCTGAGCTGTTGTTTAAAAATATGCCGGGAAAATATAGTTTTATTTTGTGGTAAAATGTTTGTTGACTTTAAATCTGATGAAAACAAATTCGAACCTGGACCTATGCTAACACATGGAACTCCAATGTACGTATTACAAGTTAAATATGAGTTTACTCTGCCCAACCCCTTCGGAGGAATCAGGCATGATGTGCATGTTGTTTTTTATTCGATAGGGAGCCGAAACACGATAATCCTTGTTTTCGAGTTTTTTTTTAAATAAACGAAAAAGCAAAAAAAAATAAGCAGCAAATAAATGCTTAATTTTATTATACAATTTGCATCTTATTACGTTTTACCGTGCGAAGAATCGTTACCGTTTTCTATAGCCCGTTTCCTTTGCAAAAGTTCAGTGAGGAAGCGATATTTTTCATTGTTAAAATATTTTTACCTCCGACTAGCAAAGTGCGACGCCTGTTTTTGCCAAAAGCACTTCTTTTATCACTTTTTCGCTGCCTACAAAATATTTTTGCACAACAGGTTCCACGGCAACCTAACATTTTGTTTTATCGTTCGTTCATTGTATAAAAGTACATCTATTTGGTGAACGAATATGGCGTTTCCATTCACTCGTTTCAAAATGAATATTTCATAAAAAAATAATATTTATTTCATGTTCCGCTGTCATATTGACATGATAAGCAGTGATAGCCTTGAGGTGTAACCGTTGGACTACCAAGCTATAGAGATCGAGTTCGAACCCAAGACACACACACCTCTGATTTTTCGAAATCATGTGCGTATTGTATAACTATGGTATTTTATCACTTGCTACGGTGTAGGAAAACATCGTGAGGAAACCAGCATGCCTGAGGGATATTTCTCGACGGCATGTAAAGCCAAGTCAGAGGCTCATGGGCGGCATAAAAACTCTGACATCAAATTAGGCTCTAACGACACGATAAAGAAAGAAGAAGTTTGGCAAGATTCGTAGGAGTCGCGGACGCGTTGGATACTGAAATGAAATGAAATTAATTGAAATGAAATGAAAATGAAATGAATTTATTTGCTAGAATTGTAGTACATTATAGATGGTCAGGTTTATATACAGTGGCTCAAACAATTCGCTAGATTTAGAATGCAAAATTATAAAATACATCAATAAAATAATTGCAGATAAAATAATTAAAATGTTATAATAATAAGATGTCAATGATTTGTCAATTAATAATAGTAAAATGTCAACGTGCCTCTTTAAGATTATGATACTCATTCACAGAATAAAATGATTTATCTATAAGCCATCTGAATAATGCCGTTTTAAAACGATTGATTACTGGTTGCGAAGTGTGCGATCCTCCATTTAAATATATGTGAGATACTCCGCGGCGACTAGTTTCCGAGACTCCCGTAGGATACTAGTCGTCTCCGTTCATCGTAATGGGAGAAGGGATAATTAAGGAATTCCTTGACACTTGCCGGTGAGGTATACGTACATTTGGCGTATACATGAGATTCATTCTAAATATTTATTATGTAGTGATTTGATCCATAAATCAGAATAACTACAATTCACTGTCAAAATTACGGAATAAAATGTCAGGATATAAGTACAAGGATAAACACTCTATTACACCTAAAAGGAATCATGTTTTTTAAGGCACATGCTTTTAAATAATAAATGAACCAGCACCACTTTGTTCATAATACCACTAAGAGTCGGCCATTATATTTTATTACGTAAATATGATGGTGCGATAAAGGTTTTTACGAAATAAAGCGAAGAACTGGATAAATTTTGTGAGCGGATAAAACGAGGAAAGTGTAATGAAATTGCTTGTAACGATTTGTTTGATTCAGGTTTTCTGTTTTGCTTCTAGTTTTTGATGTTTTTAATCAAGGGAATGCTGTGTTTCGAGTTTTTTTGTTTCGTAAGCAAGGCCGAGCCAATATTACTTGTGCTTATAAAATAAAATGGGTTATGCCGACATGATCAAAATTGCGGATTTGTGATCCCTTAGTGTTGCTTACTTGCCTACTGGGGGGTCTAAATTGGCCGCTTCATCAGAATCATAATATGACTTCATAATAATAACTGATCATTTTAAGAATTTTAACGTGATTCATATTATTATCCTATAATGATTCTGCAGCCATTTTACACCCCCTGTTCTTTATATGAACAAACACGAAATTTTAATATTACAGTGGGACAATCTTAAGTACTTTTTGTTTGGGATTAAACATACTTTTAATATTGATACGAAATGTATCGAACTTTGGGTAAACTGCATATCAAAATTCGATCACCTAGCTAGCATCTCAGCTAGCTTGATCAATATTTACTATAAAAGGTTAATATAAGCAGCTTAGTTAGCTTATTTGTGTTTTAGTTACTTGAAATTTATAACCGGCTTAATCTTGTAAAGCGTTTATACAGGGTGGCGCCGACAATACGACAATAAATGAAACTGCGTATACTTCAAGACGTTCCCAGTCTACATACAAAAATTATTTCGAATGTATCCAGTAGTTTAGTCACAGGACATTATTTTTCATATTCGGAATTTTCTACATGGTGTGGATTAATAGGCTAGTACTGACAGATTCACGACCCCCGCATCGGTATAAACACTAAACACATGATGCCAACTCGGTATTTCAAAAACCTTTGCCAAATTCGTTCTTTAATTGTTATTTCCAGGCGCGAATTATTGCAAATTATACGTAAGGTTATTAAACCAATATTTTCAATGGTGTTGTGTTTCGTTAACAGTTTTATGCTATTTAGTTTGTTTGAAAAAATATTTTTTTGTCATTTCGATGCTAGGATTTTTTCGATAGTTTAAAAATATTGGTATGAACTAGTATTACCATTGTTTTCATTTATTGTCGTATTGTCGGCGCCACCCTGTATATTATGTAAATACCGGCTCTTGCAATTTTTATGGCAATTAAGTAACGAAGTCTAATCCAAAACACTAGTTTAGTTTTAAGCTGTTTATGAACAAGGGAGTTAGTCTTCATACTCTGCAAGTACTTCCTTTTGAAATCGACTTAAACTTAGGTAACTCATAGCAAACACGAAGTTTAAGTGAAGCTTTGTTAGTTGAGTAGTTGACGTGCACGTGTAAAGGTCCAACTATCATGCGAGATGCTGGAGTGACGTTTAGCTTCGTCAAAGAAATATGGGTTTGAATGTAATTTTTATCTTCGCTAGAAGTACTTTGGGAGTGGGTTTCCGTGTCCACATAATAGGCATGGGACTTAACATTATCATGTCTTATTCATGATGAAAAATGAGAGTTCACTGTAAAAAAGTGAAAGTGCGTGTATTTTATTTGACTCAAGCAAGATACGCAACCTTGACACCACCTAAATAAACTTTCTTCAGCTAAGGAAATAAATCTCACAAGATGGTAAAAGCGGTTTCCTCCAAGGAGCATTTATTTGTAAACCTCTACAAGTCTACATACCTAGATACATACGGAACTCTCGGAAGCTGAGAATGTACCCGCAATACTCCGTGATTCAATTCACTCAGATCTTTGTGAAGATTTCCGTCATCCTTATTCTTGTCTTGGAAAGCGGTTCTGCCCAAAGTGGTTTTTGTGCATTCATTTCTTGTTGCTACATCTTATTAACTTTGATGATGGCTAGTTAAATAATAAGGAAGATTATTAATTCTAAACTTGTGTACCAAAAACATTCTAGTTGTTTTTTTTTTAATTTTCGTGCCAGCTCAAAATTCTCTATAGACCCCTCATATCCATCTCATACCCAATTATAAAGTTTACCAGTTAGCTTATGCTACGCTAGTACGTTTGACAGCAATAATACATGTGTGGTGGATTTAAAAACTGATGAAACTTGCTCGTCCATTTTTGACTCGCCCTAGCTCAATACGGAAATTCGTCCGGCCATATTCAAATTTGTCGGTGGCAGTCAAACGTATTTGGTTTTAATCCTTCCTGATCACTCACGGATTTCACTATTTAAAAGTTATTATTGAAACGACGGGGCAACACCGCAAATACTTTACGCTGAATATTTTAAACTTGTTTTAACACTGGAATATGTATGTTACATTTAAGTTATGATTAATTATAAATAGTTGTTCACAATATATTGGCAATGGTTTATTTGGCTTCTATGTATAAACAGACATTAATAAACAAGTAGCTTTGCCGCATAGTAGGCATTTTGGATAATTACACTCATAGTCACGTTTTATCCTTGCGTCGCCTTAAAGAATCTGTACATAGTTGAATAGGTGGGTATGTAAAAGATATAGGAGGAACCTATACCTTTTTAGGTTTGAAGGCGCCATAAATTGCATACAGTGTGCCATATCTAAGCATTGCGAATGAGACATGGGAAGAAACAGAAGTCAATAGCTATTTTGCTATCAACCTTGTGTAAAATTTAAAAACTGGAGACACATTTTGCAACTATCAAGTCGTTACGTAACTTTCAAACAATATTTATCTGTAATGGTACCTAGATGTCCTAAATTTTACCTAAAATGGCCTAAATCATACGGTCAAATTGAACATAAACTACCCTTTGAAGTGCGAAAACTTTCGGCCTCTCGCCAGATTGTTCGATTGAAGTTCGACCGCTTACATCCGTCGGTTCCTACGCCATTCAAAC
Source organism: Standfussiana lucernea (assembly GCA_964057025.1). NCBI lineage: Eukaryota > Metazoa > Arthropoda > Insecta > Lepidoptera > Noctuidae > Standfussiana > Standfussiana lucernea. The sequence continues at coordinate 10,853,355 of OZ059793.1, read as the reverse complement.
TCGAAGGGACAAGCGACATCGCATTGAAGGGTCAACGACTTTGTGGTTTACTTCAGCTTTTCAAGGTACTCATAGCCATATAACTGTAAATAATAAATGTGTAATGTTTTTGTTTCATTTTTAGAATGAAATTAAATAGCTTATTTACTGAACGCAGGATATACAAGACACTAATAACTTTTGTTACTTACTACTACTGCTGTTGTTGTTGCTGTTGATTGCTACTTATTGTGTATGGTTTTTAGTTTTGTACAAAAAACAAAAATAATGTACTTCTTCTTGTTCTTCTTCAACCTTTGACCACCCATTGCTGAGTGCAGGTCTCTTCCAAATCTCTCCCCTTTTGGCGTTTTTGTGTCATGGCTATCCAGTTTCTTACAAATGAGCACTTCCACCAATTAAAAATAATTTTACTAAGTACTACTTAAAACTACTATAGAATGACCCTGGTTTCAGTGTGTCTATTGGCTAAGGCCTCTCCTAGCTGTTTCCACTGCCGTCTCACAGCCATCAATTATAAATAATTATACAGGGTAGGATACAAACATCAAAAACTCTTCATTATCTATTTAAGATTGTTGTTTGATTCGATCCACCCACAAACTGAGACTTTATAACCATAATTAGTTTAGATTTTTGACATTAAGAAAATACTGGCAAATATTATTGGAACAGTTGATGATATACATATGTTGAATGGAAATACACTCTGTATTTCCATTCAACATACATATATCATCATCTGTCTAGCCTTTTCCCAACTGTGTTGGGATCGGCTTCCAGTCTGACAGGATGCAGCTGAACCCCAGTATTTTATATGAAGTGACTGCCTATCTGACCTCTGACCATTCAACATATATACATTTAAATAATAATGCATATTATATATTATACCTACCTAGTAGCAGTATATTAAGTTGAACTTACTACGACTAAAATTTAGTTAAAGCAATAATTGCCGATAACGGGTTTTCTCATTCAGCAAACAAATGGTAGATTTACAATATTTTGGATGATAGGTATTACTCGTATAATACGAATATAAAAATAAATAAGTATGGAAATTGTATTTTTACCCATTAATCGGAACCCATGCGCGATTTCGGTCCGTAATTGGTAATTTATCTAACAGGAAAAATTCGCAATTTCCCGTAATATACTCTCATTCGAGACCTTAGAAGTGTTTATTCTCCAACCAAGGCTCTTGTGTTAAACCGATTGAAAATGTGTGAAGACTTGAATACATTCTTGATGGACTGGTTAGGGAAGGAATCACATCAGAAAAATATGTTGAATTGGAATAAAGTTAATTTTAAAAAATCTGATCACAATCAGATTCAATCTCTTAGTATTATATTATTGTATAGCACATGAGTGAGTACTATGTTCGATAAAGCTGCCATTTACATTTTTATTGACTCAAATTTTCCCTGGCGGTTGAGAGAATGTCATGCTCACTCAAATGTCTCGCTGATGGTGGCGCGTGTGTCGGGTCGCTCAATTTCCTTCAAAATGGTTGAGTTGAATGATGGCTGATCCATGCGTCATGTTCGTAAACGGGCGGGTGCTGTCAGTAGGGACTGGTCATCTCGCAGCTGCCATGGATTATTGTATTTTTGAATTATTGATTTTATCTTTTTACTCTGGAAGCTCTTACTCGCACGTCTTTCCCAGATATGTGTAAAATCTCGATATGAATGATGTAACCAAGATTTTGTAACAACATATTGATTAAATTTAAAAGAGTGTCCATGAAGTTTCTTGTCCATTCTTCTCCATAGAGATCTACGTTTTCGAATGGACAACTACAGTACTTTCACAAGTTATTAAGCCCTGTGACTGGGGTTGTACCTTAATTTTTTTTTGTGTTTTGACATTCAAAAGTGCCTGTAAAGGTCTAATTGAAATAAATGCTTTGAGTTTGAAAATATTTGACTACATAACAAGTATCTTTTTGAAAAGAAAAATTGATATTCTTTATTTGGATTAGATAGCTTCTAATACTCATGTATTCTACATAGTACCTACATATGCTACACCAGTTAGTTTCGTATTAGTTAATATTTCTAATAAATACTCAGAGGAAATGAACAATACCCTATTAAAATCTCTTTAGCAGAACGACTGTCTATGATATAAAAACACTGACTGGCTGACTGATTCACTGACTGATCAATCAACGCACAGCTGAAACCGCTGGGTCTAGAAGCATGATATTTTGCACACATGTTCCTTAAATGACATAAGTGTGCACTAAGATATTAATCTCCTAAGGGGTTGAAAGTTTGTATGAAACTTCGTCCACGCGAGCGAAGTCGCGGGCTACAGCTAGTATCATACATTTACTATTATTTGAACACATACAAATAAAAGGTGGTTTGTGTTATAACTACCTGGTTCAACGTTGAATAACGTGCAGATTTCTAAACCAATAACTAACTGTTCGTTAGGTACGAAACAGTTTTGGTTCAGTTTCAGAGGGTGTTTGTTTAATTCCCTTATTCGGTTGTTTAGGGTAGCGATAGAGTAAAAGCCCTTAGCGTTCGATACTCCGTTTCGTTTTCCCTTTTTATTCGTTTCATAATTGTTTTGATGAGGTTTTGCTTATTCGATTTCGATTTCGATAATCCAAAGCGATTTCATGGTAAGTATCCGATTAAAATTGTATAGATTTTTTAAATAAAATGTTTTTACTGCCTAGTAGTCGCTATTGCGACTGCTGAGCATGGGGTCCTGGGCTCGATTCCCGGGTCGGGTAAATTATCGTTGGGGTTTTCCATCAGGAATTTCTCAGTAGCAGCCACGGAGTCTAGATTTGTGCCCGGTTGATGGCTAGGATGAATAGGCTCGCCCCCTATTACATGAGAGTTAAACTTAACTGGCGAAATGTGGGTACACTTGTGCCTAACCTTTCGAAGATTAGATGCATGATGTTATGTTATATAATTCCATATAATAGTCTCAAATTAAAATTCTCATATTCAAAACTTAATGTTCAGAAAAATAAAATCCTTAGGAAGTCAATAAGACCACTGTGAGATGCAATGGTATTGAGTACCTACATTGGGACTGTGGAACCGTCTCAATGAAAGATCTTCCAAACTCTTAGAAATGATGGTACGTTACTTCGCGATATCACTGGCGAAAATTTTCACATACAAACAATGTCGCTTGATTAGATAAAGATTTCAACTAAGAGAAGAAACATAATATGGAAATTTACCACGTATATGTAAACGATTAGCCAATATAAATCCATCTAAGTTACAACAGCATCATGCATGAGATATGTTTACCATTTCACAAACGCACTATTTCACAACAACCATTTCTCACTCCACTAACAATACGTCATTGTTGGCAGTGTCCTTCGGATGCAGACAGCGAAGCAGTGTGGGAGACAGCTGATGTGACATTGGAACGGGGTGCGAGCGGGCTCGGCCTCAGCATAGCAGGCGGGGAAACCGGTAGTGACGTCAGCATAACGCGACTTGCAGTGGGTGGAGCGGCGCAAAAAGATGGGAGATTGCAAATAGGAGATATTTTATTACACGTGAGTATTGTGCGGGGCGATAAATCAGTTAACTGGGCTATATATTTTTTGACTCTTATCTTTAATTCATTTTAAGATAGCATTGGAAAGAAATATTATCAACCTATTTTGTATTGGATCATAGCAGGTGGCATCCTGTACTTTTTGCCTAACCCATGAGGAAAAGTTGAAAGAAATTTTCGTAATTTCGATTTAGGCAAGAAAATGTTGTGTATTGAGGGTAAAAAAACTGTACTTCTTTTTTGTTACTAGTAGGTTAGATTGACATAGAAACTGAACAATTGTCAAAGAAAAAAGACAGCATTTCAGTACTGAAAAAGGTCCTAAATGTCAGTCGTCTACCTGTAAAATTCAATCGTAAAATATTTTACCTCAATCTACCACAAACCTTTTCACGAACCTTCGTAAAAGCCCTGTGGTCCACAGCTAAAAATAAACCACCTCGTAACATAGGTGTATGCAAATTTGTAGAGGCAACGTACGACCATAATATGTTAAACATAGATATGTAAATGGATCAGTTAACCTGGTGTGAACTTTTAGCAAATTAGTGTAGTCAGTAGGCACCCTTATCTTGTCCACGTGCCACGGATTTAGAACTAAACTAATATCAAATAAACAAGTTCGAAACTTGATCAAATTGTATCTGAATTTGTATAAGGCCGTATTTCGATGCTTTTATAAATAAACCGTTTAAAATAGGTATTTGTACGGGGAAGCTCTGGTTACTTTAATCTTTTAAAGTTGGGGTTTGAAAGCGAAACGTAATTATAGGATTTCAATAAATACTGGGTAACGATTATTTTGTGAATGGTATCGTAAAACAAATTTTAATTAGATAACTTAACATTTGCCACATAATGACCACACGTCAGTAGCGGCTGGGTGTGAAACCGGTAAAGCCTGGCTTGAATTTTTTTTTAATGTAGACTACGTCTGGCCAGCTCAAGGTCATAGTGCTACCATTGACGGAAGTCAAACGAAGAACGGCCTTTTGTAAAGGTGCAAATATGTATTCACTCCGCACAAAGCCAGAAACTTTTCACGATAAAAATGAAATACCTAAGCTATTGAAAGAATTGGATTCAAACTAACAATGGTCTACAATTGGTAGAGAAACTCGTCCGGAATTATAATAAGGCTTTTAGGAACTAGGGGAAGAATTTGTGAGCTAAATTAAGGATACAGGTACCTACCGCATTTTTATGATTGGTTCTGAAGTTATCCCTAAAAGAAATAATATTATATTTCTGGCTTGTATTGTAACTTAAATTCACGTCCGTATTTCCTTTACCACACATACGTAGGACAATAAATTGTGTATATTTTGCTCTGTTTTCTAGATAACTCATGCACAAAATGATTTAGTATTAATTGTAATACGTAATAAGCGTTATGTCCCGGGTTCGCAAGAAGTTTATTCATTTAAACCTGTCTTACAGCGAGCTTGTAATAAATAATGTAATTGTCAGGATCAATATCCGGGAATATACTCGGTGCCGCTTATTTCCGCAGAGAACAAAGGAACAGAGCGGGAAAGACTAAACGGAAAAATGATAAGGCTCCAATAAATTATGTTATTCCGTGTATCCAATTTTATAAGATGTCATGTAAACATTTTCCAGAAAGAAAAAATATGTAAAATTAATTTCCTGCCAGAAAATAGAGGCTGAAAACTTTTTTTCATAATGCTATTTAAAACGCTCGTCATGGAACTTCTTTAAATGACATTCCCGAAACTTTTCTTGTTTAATCAAAAATTCTGCGTAAGGCCGAATATTTAATATGACAGGTTCATTTTCATATTTTTATGGAGCTCCAAATACCTGTTTTCCATACCTTGTTTTCCGTCTGATTTTAAACTGTTCGTCCTCATAAATAAATGATAAAACTGTGCTGGTGTTTCGAAGTGAATTATGATGGAACTAGAAGCAATAAAGGAGCAGATTAACAGCAACAGATTAAAGTGAATAGCCGTACTTTATGTTACTGTCGCTGAGCTCAGAGTGCTCAGATACGACTATTAAGTGTCAACCTAACTTCGTAAAGGTTAATTTTCAGAGCACTTTCAAAGTAAATCTGATCCAAGTTATTGATATTTTAATTATGAACGGATATAATTATGATATTGCTAATTGAAGTATGACTAAGTCCGGTAAAATGCGAGTTTGACCTCACACAAGGTACATTGAACTTTCTGACGGGTAATAAAAATCTTAATTAAACTGAGGAATTCTAAAATTCGTAGAACGCAAAAGTAAATTTTCGGTAGTAAAATATTACAGTAAAACCTGGGATTGTTATTTATTAATATTACTCAGTTTAGAATTAGGTATGTAGAATATGTTCATAAATCCCATAGGGTTTTAAGGCTACTTTGCAGATTGGAAATGCGAAGATATCTAAGTACCGTATGGAAACATTGTTGTTTTCAACGTGTGTGTTAGTTATTTCAGATGCACAGACATGTCAATGAACCGATAAAAATCTTAGTCATCCCCATGCATTGAAATCATAAACCATTTCACAAAATTCACAACAATTTAATAGCTCTACTTCATAATTGAATGTACGAAACTTCAATAGATTATTAATTAACTTTGAAAATCAAATTGAAGCATCTGTACTGTATATTTAACTATTATTGTATCGAAAAGTGTATACTGTTACCAACAAGAATCCATTTGAAATAAATCTTAATTATTATTATTTCTACCATAAATAAGAATTAATTGTTTTACTGAGCCCAGTTTTGCAATGACATCACTGGCAGTAATTCCCAAGTGAGTGAGGTAGCTAATAAATTGTGCCCGGTAGATAAGATCCTGCCTCAATATTGTTATTATAGTGTTTAAACTATTGTAGATTACTGTAATTATGTACTATAGCTAGTTTATAACGGAGATTGTAGAAACGGGAGTTTATTTGTTAGAATACGGTATTGGCACAGTTTGAGTCCAGTGCATATACTTGAATGGACTTTAGATATTATGTCATTTTTTTACTTATATATCTCTCAGTACACCCGTTAACAGACTGTAAAGCAGGTAAGCTGCGGCAAACTATAGTTAATAGAGGAAAGAAGCAAAGTTCGCATGTAGGGGTAATCTAGAATAGTAGGGGTAATATAAAATTCGGAATTACTGATCTAATTTCAAAATTTATTTCACCAATGGGAAGAAATATTATCACCGAGTATGTAATATGTGTGTGTGTGTGTGTGTGTGGCTATATTTAAAAAGTTCCCGTAGGATAATTTTAGATCATGACACAAACGAAGCCATAGGCAAAGGCTTAACAAAAAGCAATATACTATGTAGGTAACCTATTTGTCTATGTTTATCTGGGTGGAAATAAATGCGTATACGCTAACGACTCATTCAATGAATGGCGTAACTAATGGATAAGAGTAAAGCCCTAATGGCCATCGCATTTTCGTTGCCTATGAATATAAGCAACTACTTGTGCATTCGTAGGTAGGTATGGGATGGATTTGTGAATGATTTATGGGTGTTTATTACCGAAAAAAGATCGGTAGGAAGTTAGGACGTTCCTATAAAGCTAATAAAATTTTCCACACTAATATACAAAAACTGAATCAAATCTATTATGTGATCGTGAGTCTTTCACGGGTCTTTAAATTTTAAACGCTTTTAGACCAGTTTAGACGCGTGACTGTGTTAGGTAGGTGAAGAAGGAATACACGTGTTGCTATAATCTGCTTTTAATCGCGACTGGCTCAATTCTTATGCGGCGGGCGGAGCCGCCTCTACACACATGCAGACATAACTATGTGTAAGTGGTAACTTAATACCCTACACGCTTTTCTGGTGCTGAATAAGTATTTTTTTAGCACCAGAAAAGCGTCGTATAAACAGACAAAAATATTAAAAGCGACACAAGAGTTTTTTGTTTTTACATTTGAAAAACTCTGCAGTTGATTTGTTGATTGACTGGTTTGGTTTGTCATGTATTGCTTACTGAATCAATATTATGTTTAGCGATTACCCTGAAAAAATATTCATACGACTCCACCCATAAATCAATCTGACTGGGCTATTTATTCAATGGGATTCACAATGTGAATGCAAAATACATAGATGAATTCAATGAATGCATGAAACGCGTGTAAATCATTGCTATTTTACGTGTTCGGAATTTAACTAATTGGGTAGTTTAGTAGTATACGTAGAACTATTTAAAAAATGTAGTTAGTCTTAGTTCTTGTCTACCTATAATATTCCGCTTCGTGAACCAAGGATTTTTCTTTGTGAGCGTGAATGGGCCATCATAATCCACCACACAAGCCCAGTGTGGTTTGATGAACGTCACAAATGTGAGCCCAGTGTGGTTTAATGAACGTCGCAAATTCCTTCGACTTATTGATTCCAGGATACGCTGGATTCCTTGTTTGTTGTCTTTTTGTGAACAGTGGTCGTGAAATTATTAAACAAAGTAAACTGCCTGTATAGGTTTGATTTTGGATCTGACGACATACTTTTACGATATTTGAAGGCGAAAAATAATGTAATGAATTACTAAACAACGCAACAACAACATTCCAGGATTTGACGTCCACAAAAACATTGCTACGTTCAATTTTGTTGGTTGTAATTTGTTTTGCCCGTTCCTATTTCAATCAATTACTTGTTATACTAATTGTTTTATAATTACCAACGAAAACAACGATATTGCGTTTCAGGAATTTCATAATTATCAAAATACCATTTATCGCCTGTGTTGCCCGCGAGTTCGTTCGTTTGGATTTTTTTATGTGTATGAGTATAAAAAAATAGCTTATTTCCTTCCCCAGGATATAGTCTTCTCCTTGCCAAATTTGATTAGGATCCGATCAGCCGTTTAGTTTAGTCAGAAATAGTTAACTAACAAACAAACAAACTTACTTTCGCATTTATAATATTAGTATGGAAGTATGGATTGTCATAATTATGAAAATTGTAAAATAAGTTTTTTTTTTGCAAAACTTTTAAAATAGCACTGAAAATGTCTTTCTCATTTTCCAATAATACAGTCTTTTTCAAATTATCCTAGAATTTTCGCAAAAAAAAAAAAACGATTTCTCCAATAATACTATGACGTCTGCGACATACGTACATATACATATATTTCAAGTGTCCTCAAACCCACATTTTGTGCAGGTAAACGACATTTCCGTGGAAGGGGCGCCGCATTCAGTCGCAGTTGACGCTCTTCAAAAAGCCGGGAGCGTCGTCAGATTAGTAAGTTCAGCATCCCAGCATCGCATGCTCTCTGTTTAAAATGCTCTTGTTTAATTGGTTGCTTTATACTTCGCTTCACTAGCACCTTTGTCGTTCACTAATGGTGTGCCTATGGGATGGGCGCACGCAGTTATTTACGAGATCTCTGTGAAATTTTACGGAGACATAGCTTTGGCTTCTGTTGGTTTTAATCGTGTAAACTTTGTCTTTCTGCTTGTGTAAGAATTTTAGTTGAATGGCTTCACCAAAGTAATAGAATAGATATTATCCTAATGTTTGTAAAGACAACACTAGAGGAGTCATTTATTGTTTGTGCAAAGTACAGTATCAGATAGCTATAAATATTTAATACCTTTTAATAGGTACGCAAACTGAAAACTTTTAAAATAAATTGAACGCAAACAATCCGTAAAAGCTGCTGCAATTCAATCCATAAATTCTTATTTTGCTTTGTTAGAGTTTTGGCTTTTATGGAATACTGAAAATAAAGAGATCGATTTCTATCAAAGAAATCATAAAAACCGATGTACGCGGAACAGGTAGGAAACTAAATTAAATAAATAAGTCTTCATGAATAAACAAAGATAATAAAGGAAATCAAGCAGAATCAACATACTAGGAATTCATTATAAGAACAATACTGAGAATGCAAAATATACTGTCACTGCAACAACAGTTGTACTCGTAATACCTGATGCTACAGCTGACGAAGAAAATCTGGCGTTGCGCCAGGTGAAAAATTGCTGAAGCAAACAATACTACCAGCCCTGAATTTAATTTTATCAAAATCAATATTATGAAAGCCATAATTTTTTGTTGTTTCTTTGCTTATTATCGTCTTATAATGGTATCTAAAATTAATGTGCCAGTTACTAAATAAAATACGTCATTGAAAGCTCTGAAGCTTTAAAATGTTTTTGAGCGTGTTTTTCTTGAAATAACGAGATTAGGCACGCAGTCTAGTCTAGTGTAAAGTAGTGCCACGATAAAACGTAACATCGGCCAAGTCAACATCTAGACTATAATTATTTTATAAACCGATGGTAGTAGAATAAGATTTCGCTTTTGACTGAAATATTCACACATGTAACCAGCACATCAATTAATAGATTTTTACATTAATTTGAAGAATTTTTAAAGAATTTCGCAATCTTTTGCTCTCGTATGATAGGATTTTACAAAATTTTGTTTGCTCGTTTACGTAAATAACAACAAGTATGTCGTGTGGAATTGTTTTATAAGACTAGTGCGTTATGTTAGTACCTCACAGATTATCTAAGTTCGCCTAACGAGCCTTCTTCATTATAAATATTAAACTCTTTATTTCCAAACAGCGAGTACGTCGAGCTCGCCGGCCTAGAGTTGTGACTCTGTGGCGAGGCGTCCGCGGACTAGGCCTTGGCATAGCAGGTGGAGCGGACGATGCAGCCGGTGGTGGAGGCATCTTTGTCTCCCATATTTCTGTTGGTGGGGCAGCCCATCATGATGGCAGACTAAGATTAGGCGATAAAATTTTGGCTGTTAGAGATAAAGATGTAAGTATTGAACAACTTGGATATAATAAGGAAACATTTCGGCTTTAATGATATATGTATAGACGAGGAATATGATGGATGGATTATTTGAAAGATAATGATGGCTTAAAAGGAAGTAAATACTTAAATGATGATTGATAGAGGTGTACGGACGATGAAACATCCTTCGACCCAAAACATTTAGGAAAAGGACAAGAGTATTAAGACAATGACAAGAAGTATCACTTATTGGTACCTACGGTGTTGATGGGTGTCTCCCATCGTCCCATCGACACCCTGCCAATAAGTGAATATTTCCAATCAAATGACAAATTAACCTTTTCACCGCTAACATACACAAAAAGCGATGCCTCGCCAGCGCCAAGCTTTAAATGTATAACAAAATATAGTATAATCTAATGAAGTCGTGGCGCTAAAATCAGGAACTTCTATTGAAGTCCGTAGCAGTGTAAAGGTTAAACGACATGCTCAAAACTGTTTTCTTTTCTTTAGGGAATAGAAACATCACTGATCGGTTCAACGCACGCTCATGCGGTGTCAGCGTTACGAAGTACAGGAGATCAAGTAACGCTTATCGTCCTATCAGCTGGCAGCGTAGTTCCACCTGTCGCTAAAACAGCTCCACTTTATTCAAGTATGTACATCTTTACATTAGCTTCAGTATGAAAACCCTTAGTGACATCAAGTGTTTTACTGCTACTAACACTATTCTTAAATTTTGTAACTTGGCTTGAAATTTTACCTACGACTTCATAGTCAATTGGACTAATTAATCATATAATCATTGGTAAACACTGATTAAGGTTGAGAGACGTTTAAATTTTTCTAGTTAAGCAGTCGTTAATCATAACTGAACTTTGAGCATCTTTTGTGCCTAAACCTCTAAAATAATACTATAGTGAAATCAATAAGGATAGCAAATAACATTTAAAAAGAGTAGAGGTAAACAAAATCAAATCAGTAAACGCTCCCATGAGTCAACATTTTGTTTATGCAGCTAAAACACAAGCCACGTCGTGTTCAACGCTTCACGAGCTAGTAGAAGAGGAGCCAAGTGAAATACCGAGGTAACGTTGACCCTTACTACATTCACTTTCAAGGTAACCTACATTTTGTGAGAAAGATTTATGACCATGAATTTCTCAACCCAAATACGCCGTTATCATAAAACATCTTTTTGAGACAGATTTGGTATTATGAAGATGATATATTTATCCTAATTCAAGTTTAGAATCTCTTCTAGTGATAACAATGCAGCTACGAAGTGTTTAGTTTTTAAGTTTAGATACTTTTGTCAAATTATCTCACAGTTTATCCCTAACTACATGTATAATTTCAAAATCACATACTTTTATCTCTCATATTTCATAATATTCCTTTATTAAAATCATCTCTACGTCTTTCATTTTAAATCTACCTACCGAATTTGGCTAAGTGTCATTTTTATCGCAACATTTTCCAGACATTACTTTAACGAGTAGATTTTTGGCACTAATCTTCTAACTACAAGACGTTAAATCTTTTAGCCAGCCTTGTTTTGGCAGCAGTAGTGTCTTGTGTTATTTAACTTTATGAATTGGTTTTCCGTATTACTTTGATTTCTTTTCATATTACGTATCAGTTTAGCCATGGCTTTGAGCAATTATTCATAGGTTTTTTGTTTGTATTTGGGGTGTAGTTTCATTGATAGATGCTTGCTACAGAATCAAAAACACTTTTCTCGAAATTCCATTCAAAGCAAATATTTTAACAAATAAGATTTCACTAAAGAGCTTACAAAAGCTGGTAAGAATTATTAAATTAATCATGCCGCCAACTAAGGAACAAAGACAATAAGTTTCGGACATTGAAACTTTCGCTTCCTTTGGTATTGCTGCAAAACCGCTGAATACGTCTTTGGAACTCGTAACTTTTGCAAATCTTTAGTTAAAAAGTAATTTCAGTTTTTATGGAAACCAGACTTATGTTTATGCTGTACTTTCAGCTTCATTCATTCGCTTCAGAACCTTTCTTTATTTGTATGAGACTACATTATTACATTTTCCTAAATGTCATTCCATCTTGTTCCTCAAATTACACCTCAAAGATTATTTTTGTTTTACCTATCAAATATAGTTTTTAGGTACCACCTGAAAATACTCCAAAATTCTTCCAGCTTTTAAATTTTCTTCCCAATAAACATCAAATATACAATTTCTCCACTACACAGATGTGTCCGCATGGTTCGACTCGTCCGCTCGGGTTCACGCCTTGGCATGGACATCGTCGGCGGACTAGGGGGTGAGGTGGAGGGGAGCACGGATGAGGACGCTTGCGGGGTGTTCGTATCGGGCGTTTCCGTGGGAGGCGCTGCCTATGGCATGCTACACAGAGGCGACAGGATACTGAGTGTAGATGGAAGGGACCTTACAAGGGCTACGCATGAACAAGCCGCTGCTGCGTTGAAGGTATCTATTTAATATTAGGGGTAAAACAACGAAATTGTAGATTTACACTGCAAAATTAAAACTTGTTTTTTTCCAAGATGTAACATATTATTTCATGTATTAACCCCTATTATTTTAATGACGTGTTCCACTGGCTTGATCTCTTGGTGTACTATCTGTATCATCCATCAGTTAATGGGAACCTCCACCTTAGGGTTATGAAAATATGAATTTACTATTATTACACGTTCCTACTTACTTGTCAATTGACTTTCCTGTTATTTATATGTCCTCTTATTTTTTAGACATTGAAAACCCGTTATTGGAACTTGAATATTTTTTGGATATCATAATTTATAATTCTGCTTTACATTATATGATTTTGTTTTCTCTTTCTACCCAAGCAGTACTCAGGGGCCACTGTGACGATAGCGGCGCAGTACCAACCGGAGCAGTACGAAAGGCTGCGTGCGCGCATACGGGCGATCAACGCGGCAGCTGCCATGTCACCTCGCTCGAGGCACGTTCCTGTGCATCCTGATCTACATTCTATGTATCCAAGGTAACCAGCAATTGTGTATTTTATTTTAATATGCGGTATTTGCCTTTTATGCAAAACTTGAAGACTGGTCTTCTTTTCGATTCGATGGTAATTTTTTAATCCGTTGAGCCAAATTAAACAGTAACTCTGATAATATTAATGCTTAATTCGATCTGAGTAGTCATTTGGGGAATAGCCACACGGGTTTCCGTCATTGACAATTCGTCAAAAAACAAGATACGTCATGACGGATGGACGTTCACATTGCATACGGAATCGTGTTTGATCACGATTCGGCAAAACATCCAAATTGGTGTTCACATTACTTTCGTGATTTTTCGAGAGCGAGCGCATCAGCAAATCCGTCACAAAAAACACGATTCGTGATTTTTTGACGAACGTGATTTTTAAAAGACAGAATACGTGATTTAAGACTTGTCCGACATTTTTCACAATTGATGATGCGTGTGAATACGGGCATTTAAAAAGCATAGCCGCCGTCAAAAAAAAAACCGAACAGTGAAAAAAAAACGATCCATCAAAAAAACGAATCGTCTTCATGTGAATGAGCTCTTAACCTTTTATAAAAAATATTTTGTTACTTATTCAGTGTATTATATGTTGTGAAAAATCTATGGAAATTCAGGCTCCCCCATGCAATAATATTAAATGCCCATGCATTTACACCGATAATGTCTAGTCTTATTATTGCAACTATTTAGTATCGTCAAAACTATCATAATTATGGACATATTATTTTTAAATATAGATGTACCAATATGATAAATTGAAAAGAGTACGCTAAGATGACTTGGTCATATTGAGAGGATGAATGAAAGGCGAGTAACAAAAGGAATTTATAAGATGGATGTTCGTAGAAAAACCGTCTTTGAAGGACGTCATGTGAGTACTCACATGACGTCCTTCAAAGACTACTCAGACCTTATTGATGATGTCCTCCAAAAGATGTATCACATATTTTACTTGATGAATGAACGAACCTATAAGAATTGTAGCACTTGTCTCTCCATTGGTGAGGTAGGGGCCAGATTTTACCAAAATTGTTAACCCACAGGTAGGTAAAATAGGAACTTTATTTTTCTGTAATAGACTTATTTCGAACTTTGAAAATATTCATAAAATACCCCTGAGAATACCCACGTAATTAACTACCAAACACGATATTGAAAATACCAAAATATTTTATACTACCATATTAAATAATACTCTAATTGTTGGCGAAGTAGCAAGCTCACCATTAATAGTTCCTAAATACTTTGTTCTATGTAAATCGAGCCTCGGGGGACAAATTCCGTAATAGCATAAATTCGGAAAGCATTCTCTAAACATAATACAGTATCAACATTACCGGCGATTATTTTAACGAATATTATAACATTTTGTTAACAAAAAAATTAAGACGTATGTAGTTTTGATTTTGTGTTTTCCTACGACAATGATAAAGTAAATTAAACATCAGGGCCCTATTTAAACCAACTGACAATGTAAAAAAAAGTTTTAATAGCAGAAAACTATAAAAAAAAAACTTGCGAAATTGTCGAACTGTAGACTATCGTCTTATATTTAAATAAGCCCCAGATTTTTTATCGAGTAATCAAAATCAATAAAATTTTGAGTACAAAACAGTTACAGGACCAAACTTTTTAGTTTGATAGGCACTAGCGTGCAACTGGCAATCTACGTTTGATTTGTTTTGGTGGTTTTTTTTTGTTAGTCCGGAGTCTGAGTTTTTGCCCAGTTCACGACAGTAGTCACACCCTTTTTAAATTGGACTTATAACTTAACTGGCAAATTGTGGGTGTACTAAATACATCTGCCTACACCTTCGGGCTAATACCGACACACGTACAATGTATACAAGATTCTCATTTTCAATATTTAAACACCTAATTACCTAATTGTCAATGCAGACCCTTTTCTACCTGAGAATATAATATGAAACAGACCTCGGTTTTACGATTAAATATTTATATGTATAGGTACTCAAATCCGATGAGAGTTTAACATAAGAATACTAATTAGTGTTTGTGTGTAATTAGGATAGCAGGTCATGAGACCCTATTAGAAATTATTATCATGCAAGTTAACTGTTGTGTAATGTTACTACAGAGGTTGGATATTAGATATTGACATCATAAGAGTAATTAAGGTAATACCTGAACAACATCAGACTGTATTGTTAATGAGACTAGTATGTAGTCTAAAGCATCAGTCATGGATTAAAATTACGTAGATACCTAAATAAAATGAAGAATGATAAGGCAAGAAAGGAGGTGTCTGATGAGATGACAAGAGTATGGAAGAAGAAGACATGATGCGCTGACCACAAATGAATTGGGACAAGGGCAGGAGTATGATGACGATGACCAATGCTTAATACGATGTTTTAAATCATTATTCAAATTGATCGATGATTATGAGATATTGCATCGTGCTTGCGTGAAATAAGAAGTATTTTATGTAAAGCATTGTTCTCATTGTGAGTAACGAATATTTTTTTTTGCAAAAAATCTTTGTGTGACTTTTGTTTCATTCAGTTGCAAAACGAGAATGCGATTGTGAGCACAAATATATTTTTCACATACTTACTCACCAAACGGTTTTGTCTGAAAAACAAATATGCGTAAAGAATGCTTGCGGTAGGTGTCCTTTTGGGGTACCATAAAAAATTCCATTGCCTTCTTCTTTTCTTGAATTTAAGAAACAACTCATTTATCAAATCCTAACTGGGGACTTTTCTCTGCCTAACCCTTTTGGAAAAGGCACGCCTGATGATATGTGCTAAGCGAAAGATTAATTTACCTGCCATCAACAGTCTTAGCTCGTAGCTTTTGTTTAGCCTCGAAGACTCCGTCAGTAAGGTTTTAACATAAATTATTTAATAGAAAATGTAAAATCGTAGTTTCACGTAATATCAAGACATGAAAGGGAAAATACAAAGAATAAAGTTTGGTCCCTTTTCTGTGATTTGCGACTGAAATAAAAGCGGTATCCTTTTTATGACGTGGCTTAAATATGGTTCTTCGGACCATATTTAAGCAAGACCAGCTGCGTCGGTCGTATGTTTAACTGATATAAAATGAATTAAAATGTATTTTTACACGACATAAATACGAAAAACTTTATTCCGTCAGTCACAAATACGAATTTTAAATTCCTAATGGTTCCGAATGGTTCAAAATTCCTAATTTAACAACTCCGATTTATCATTCATCCTATTTTTATAATTCCAAAATTTCAATATTCCTAACGTTTATAATTACTATTCTCAAAATAACGAGTTTCGATAGATCAAAATATAATAAAAAGTCTGACTTAATGATAATTTGAAACATCAAAAATACGATTTCCGATTATTAATATACCGATTAATTAGAATTCCGAAATAAAAACGCATCACAGTTCTAACATAACCTAGCCCAAAGGATTCAATAACAGTAGATGTTACCCGACGTAGGTATATTTAAGGAGAAGAAGGAAACACAAAATAATAATATTAATTCACTAATATTAAGCCATGTATTTAAATAATCGTTTTAATTTTGCAAAAATAGCAAGCAAAAATAAAAATCTAAACGGTCTTTTTAATGATTGATTCTCCTTCTTTGAGACATAAAATAAATCAAATCGATCGGTATTTAAATCTGTTTAGAGCTACGCAAATAATGTTTGGGATGTAGAAATTACGTCTGATAGTTACTTGTTGGGCCCCAAAACTAAGAGAAATGATCATTCAATATAATAAATAAATAAATAAAATATCTTTATTTCAGACCCATTACATAGTCCATAAATTTATTCTTATATGCTATGTTAGTATTATTAGTCCTTTAATAAAGGATACTTTTTTATAATAAGGCATAGTCGACGGAGAGCCCCGCTGCGCGGGGCTCCTATTCCTGTCTGCAGGGTTTAAAGTAACCTAACACGAACGGGATGGTGGGGTCTTAGTTCGCTCACTTCACTTACTAGACCCCGCCATGCCCTTCGAACCTAACCTGTCCGAGTCCGGGTGCCTCACGTCCCAAGCTTTTGCTTCTTATGTTATCTATCTTCCTATGTGTTAAGTGTAATTTATTAGAAGAACAAAATCAAAAGATATACTTGATACAAAAACCAAAATCATCACCGACAATACAACAATAAATTAACTGCCTATACCTCATGATGTTCCCACAAAAATTCATTCGAATATATCCGGTAGTTTAGTCCCAGGACATTATTTTTCATATTCAGAATTGTCTACACGATAGACAATTCTGAATATGAAAAAATGATAGATTAATAGGCTAGCACTGAAAGGTAACGATCCCCGCATCGGTATAAACACATGTTGCCAACTCGCTATTTCAAAAACCTTTGCCAAATCTGTTCCTTAAATGTTATTTCCAGATGCGAATTAGTGCAAATTATACCAAAGGTTAGTAAAACCAATATTTATAAATAGTGTTGTATTTTTTTGTTCGATTTTTTTTTTTTGTTTCGATGCTAGGATTTTTTTGATAGTCTAAAATATTCCTATGAACTAGTATGTCCAGTGTTTTCATTTATTGGAGTATTATCGGCGCCACCCTGCATTTGCGTTACTGAATATTATCTTAATTTAATCAGAATCAGAATCCTAATTTAAGTAGTTTTTTCAAAGTATTGAAAATCGGATTTTCGTTTTTCGGACTGAGAACCCATCGAGCATTTGATTCTTCGAACATATGAAAACCGGAAAACAGACAAATCGCATTTACAACTTTCGGTAAACTACATTTCGTTAATAATAGACATTATAATTCTTAGTTATTATGAAATTCGGACTTTTGAAAATTGAAACATCGAAATTCGGAATAAAATATTTCGGAGTATTTGGGTGTTCCCATTTTTAATACACGAGAGAGATACTTGCTGTGTAGATTTTGGCTGAAAACTTTGCAAATTTTTAAGAAGGGGATTTAATGTTTGTCCCGCAAACAAGATGATTAAACATATTTTTCGTTAACGACAAAAGTTTTAGTCTTCAGGGCACGTTATGTAAAAGAGTCACTTGATATAAAAATATAATAATCATAAGCCTTGTTACAAACTAGAGTATAAGTCACAAAGTACATAATTATTTTGCCCGGCATGAGCCCACACTATACTGTGTCTAAAGCGGTAGTTTCAGCCTTGTGTTGGAGCCGCAAGGACCCGACAAAAAATATAATTAAATATGTAAATTTTAACAAGCTTCGTTAACCTCCTTTTCGCTTCTTTTTTTGGACAAAGTTTCTTCACTAATTTTATAAGTCTGAGCCGAAAATTATAAAAATAAAATTAGTCAAAAAACTTAGGAATAACAACGAATTCAGCGACCTTTTCCTAGACACGATAGTATTTTTAAGACAAATAAATAACACTAGTTTACAAAATTTCGCAACAGAGTAACCGCATATATTTTTTGATTAATTATGTATTGCTGATTACTAATATAATCATCAAATATCGCCACCACGTCATTTAAATAAATAAAAAACACTGTTTATGGTCAAGTTACATACAAAGCAGTATTTTATTATTTTGTGTTTGAGGGTACATAGGAAATTAAATGTTTGTAGTCATGTATTACGTTTTATTGCTAGATCTTCCTAAACTAAACTAAAACTAACTAAACTAACTAAACTAACTAACTAAACTAAACTAAAAGAAAAAATCAAGCTATTTTTTTTGTAATGTGTATTTTTTTTGTGTATTTATTGTTTCTTTAGAAATAGGTTATTTAAATAAATATAGTTTTTTGTAAATTTAGTCAACGTACGTAGATATTTGAGGAATAAAAAATAACAATAACTAAAATCCTGACGTGATGGCGAAATTCTGTTATCAGATTTAGCATCAGTATTACCGTTTTATCCGTTTTACCCAGGATATTATTTTCGTCTCTGTTGCGAACCAAAACTGTTTTTTTGTAGAGTAGTGTAATTAATTGACACTCTGAAAACTCTCTCTGCGCTAAAATCTCACGTTCGAGAAATAATCAAACCACGTACGAAAAACCCTGATCCCACACTCCTAGGTTCAAGGAAAGGTTTAAAATAACACCCTTGGGTTTTCGAATTTTCCGTTTTATTGAAGATCGTAGAGAAGAATAAGAAATAGATTCCAATTCTAAAATGTCCGCTTCTGTATTTATAGAAACGGTATAAACTGCGGGCGACACAGTATCGGTAGGAAATAAACACGTATCCAACTCCCCGAGAGAACAAATGTGGAATACATTTTCTTCAACTTATTTCTTAAATGGGAATAGGTGTGTTTGCTTTCCATTTCACGATGAAAACCAATAGATAGTATTTAGATGTAGATCTCTGTATCTACAGAGGAAGAAAACGTATCATCTTAATCCAAATAGGGAAATGGTCGGGAAAAAAAAAAGGAAAAATAGCAATGAAATATAATGCTCGGATTTAATTTAGATGAAAAACTAGCTTTATTACATAGCTTTACCTATTATTTTGTGGTACTTTAAAACGCGCGCTCTAGATGTTTGTTTACATACTGGGAAACTATTAGTGAAAACACATTTAGGGCATACCCCTAAATGTACTTTTAGAAACTTAACACCCTGTTCCTCTAGGAACATGGTGTAAAGTTCCTCGATACTCCTTAGAAAAGGAAGGATTCTCCGACCTCTGACATGCCTGGTGGGCTACTGCCCGACGGTTGTTGTCGGGGTTTCTATATATTCTTAAGTTGCGGATAATTTTGCTTGCGCGATGTGGGAATTTAAGTTCTTAATTTTTTGTCATAGATGGCACTGTAGTACTTTTTGTACTATGTTGATAAAGTACTGTTTGTAGTGTCGCTACACACACATTCTCTTCCTTCACTATTCCACATTTTGCAACAGTACGAAATAATTTCCATGAATAAATGAGAAGGAAGGAATAAAGCACACATTTGGAATTTTCACTCCAGTCGGTATTGACATTAGAAATTGTTGGCTTCACTCCAGATTTTCCGGAAAATCTCATTCGGTCTTCATTAGCAACTACAATTTAGAATAGAGCATGCTTTATGAGACCATTTTACATTATGTTATAATTTCTGACGCCATTTCCAGGGCACTTTGTTTGAAATATGTTATTCATTCTTTAGCAAAATGAAACTCTCAACGGCGTTGTAGACAACTTTTAAATGTAGTATACAATGCGTTGAATTGCATTGTTAAGATTATTAAACCTTAGAATTTATGAAACAAAGTTACTTGAAGCTTTTCGTTCTTAGAATTGTTTTGATATTCTTTTATGGAAAGACTAGCGACTACTGTGATAAGTCGAAACATTTCTAAGATAAATGTTAATGTACTCTATAAGGAAACTTCGAGATAAATGCTCTTAGTGATGGTAAACACCGTTTCAGAATTTCTTGTGAAGTTTAGAAGATCATATAGACGAAAAGCGACTTTGTATATACATATATCAGATATGGAGGGTTCCCGAAATAAACATTGCTGTAGGTATAACCGCAAAAAATGATACCTTAGGAAACCACTACACGTACTTACATTCTATCAACGTTACGGAAATTAGATTGTGCGAGCGTCGGGCTAAAATTTGTAAAGGCAAAATAAGGGTTACACCTTCCATACTTTACGAATTTCTATTGTACTGTTTCTTTAGGACTCTTTATAAAGTTTTGCTACATTGAAATAACCTTTTTTATTCAAAGAGTGTTTATTGGGTTTTCAAATATTTTTGAACTTTAAAAAAAAGAACTGTTACAATATGAGCTTTTGTTTTTGAACATAACATAACTCCTGTATTCTACGATGGGTTATTCAGACGTATACGTATGGTAGACACACCTTTCGCCAGTTATATTTCAGTCCCACGTAATAGGGACGAACCTAATGCCAGGTAGCTATAGAGAAATTCTTAATAAAAAAAAAAAACACTTTATCTAACCTGGAAATCGAACGCTGGTCCTTATGCTCAGTAGTAGTGCTTGGGACCGCTGGGCCAATGAGGCAATCGAGATGTAAGAAAACATTTATTGGATAAAGCGGGAATAATTCAAATAACATGAATATGACACTTGACCTTAAATTCAGTATGATGGGTTCACGGTGTGGTTCAAGATCATCCTGTAGCCCCGAGCACGATTTAACCTTTTCATCCACGTCTATTTAATTTTTCTCATCCGTCGGTTGTTGGTAATGTCAAATATTGAGCGAGGCAAAGTACCTAGGTACCTCTTTTTTTTCTGATAAATATTAAGATAAATTTTGAGGAAATTCGGGCTCGGTCTTATAAGGTTTTTCCTCTTAATTAACTTGAACTACGGTTCTGGTTTTTAATTATCTCATTTAGGTTATCAGCTGTCAAACTTTAGAACCAAAACATGTTTCCAAATATTCTAGATTTATTGATGTGTCTAGCCTACGTCTTTTTTATGTCATATTAAACACTACTACTGCTATTCGTTATGAACATTAGTGGCATCAGTTTTACGTTCCATATATGAAATAGAAAAAAATGTTTGTCTAATTTCTATAATGAAACTAATCAAAGAAAGTGTTACTGTTCCTTGCGTAAACACATGTTAATCTACTTATCAGTTATCAGATCACAAAACTTATAAATGAAGAAAGTATGTTAAGCAATTATCTAAACTAAAGTACTCAGATTCACGAGCAAGAACTATCTACAAGTTCTACATCCAACTAAATGTAACAAATAACTTATCCGAGCTAGCTGAACTTTAACTCGCAAGTTGAGACTCTGTTTCTGGAATATCGGCAAATGAAAGCCCTAAGGAGATTATTGTTTGTGGCTGTAGCCATACATCCGTCTGTCACCCCGTAATAAGTCCCAAACCGTTTGGCTGAGCTACAGGGACAATTAATTACAGAAACCCGGAACGAAAACCACGTTTGACATTCGATATACTCAGCCGTTGCGTAAGACGTTGTTAAAGCATATTTATGTGTTCGTTTGTGGCGATGTTGAGATGTCATGTTGTTGGTTAACTTAAGTGTGTTTGGTTAACTGAAATTAAATTGAATGGCATGTAAAATAAAGAAGATTTTTGCGACTTTCTTTCAGTCAGTTCTTATTGCTATTGCTTAGAGTGTAGTACATAGCAACAAGAACTGAATGCCACCACGCTCCATCATAGCGTAAACGCTTAGAAATTCCTTATATTATATTGCTTCATCATATTTAATTTCGTCTGCTCGACAACGTTATTAACGTAATAAATGGTATTGAATTGTCAAAATGAAAGGCATTGCCATTGTAAGTGTGTCCCTGAAGGATCTAATGTGTCGAATTTATATGAAATTAGCTATTTATTATTATGTGCTATTTATTAACGTGAAATTGCAGATTCAATTACTTCATGAAAGCTATGTGTACGGAGAGTGTACTCCCTGAGCTCACTAGTTACAGAAACATGTGCCACTAGTCAGCAGTCTCGTCTTTGTGTTACTAGATCAACTACGAAATGGTTTGGAAATCTAATCTGGTCTCTCGTAGGTGATCCCAATTCCCAACCTGTGAACCCGTTCACGACTAAATGCAAAGTTTACATTATTCAAACTCTTTGTTGACTGCGATAGTTTGCAGACATATGACATAGAGTAATGAGCAGCATGTGACAAGAAAAGTTTTATGTATGAATGTTGATAGCAGTAAGAAAAATGACAGATTCAAGGGAAGATGAATCTATGTGTGAAAGATAATATGGCTAGAAAGAAAGTACACTGAGATGAGAATTGGTAGAAATACATTCAAATACACAGACCCCAAGTAAATGAGTTATGGGCAAGAGTAATACGCCAATAGAATAGTAACAATCAGAGTTTTGTAATCAGTTTATAACCATACTAATACCAAGACTATATTGAACAGAATGCATTGATACACAGTAACTCATTATGATCAAATTGGTAAAGGACTACAAATTGGTAAAGGACTATCCCAGTAACTATGAAAGGCTGATTAGAAAGATTAATTAATTCGATTGTGACGGTGGTCAGATGCTCAAACAGCCACCGAACTACTTGAGATCTGCTACTATTTCATTAGTCGAGTTCAGTATGCATTATTGGTATATACAGCCAACCGAAACACGAGTAGTAATAATTTGATATTGGCAGCTCCTTTATGACGTAGGATTAAGGTCAATTTTCCCACTTCTGATGTGCAGTGGATTGTTCGTTGTACTGGCAGGCAATGCTTCGCTGATAACGCATTGTGAGCAGCTTATTGGCTGAGCATGTTAACCGAAATTGAAGTACTGATTTGAGCTTAGAACATAGTTGTGTATGTTGAACATACGCTATATGTTGTAACATAAAGCGTATGTTCAACATAAAGCGTATGTTCAATATAACTGTGTTTTGCAAGGGTTCACGTTATTCGAATAATTATGCGAATGCAAGTTAGTAAAGATTGTCTGGGACTGCCAGAAACATTTAATGAAAGTCATATACACAAGGTGTGAATTTAGTCAAATGGATATTGCGATATTGTAGGATTGAAATTGATTATTTTATTATTTATACGACCTTTTACAAAAAAGTGCCTATTTCGTGGTCGTTCGTCTTTTATATTACCTCAATTTCAATGGTTAACCTTTTCTTTTTATTCCACAGGTAGCAGTGAGCTGGCTGTGAAACTGACCATTTGACGAGAACTGAATACTAGTTAGTGAAAAATTTATAACTACGAGTATGTAATGTTAAACAATAAAAAAATATCAATTTCATAAATGTGGCCATGTGGCATCTCTCTTTATCAACCCGTTTATTGATAAAACCTTTGTAATTGATGGCTCTCATACAAACATTTTTTTTTAATAGGCTGAAATGTATGAAGTTCCTATGTAGATATTTACGACATTGTTTGTTCTTATTTACATGAGACTTTGCAACTAGCATTTATTGATAATTGCATAGCCCATAGACAACACAACCATCAGATGGTGTCGATACGTCAATCGTAACCCAACTCAAGCTAACTTCACTAGGCAATATTCAATTTACCGTACAATATACATAAGGGGGGCAATTCCCGCATTTTCCGAAAGTTTGCAATCTAACATAAGTTTAAATCTGTCAAAGTCAATAAATACATATTACATTTAATTTCCCTACATTTTGACAAGTTTGTGACATTGATTGTGACTACGATGACATGGCGTGCAGGTGAATGGGTTAGGCCGCATCATCGCTTCACATCAGGCGAGTAGTGGCCTATTTCGTATTAAAAAAAATCATATTTCATTATAGTCATTTTATTGGCCTTTTATTATCTCAATACTACGGTATCCCTAAAAAATCAAATATGTGTATAAAAATCAATAATGTGCTTTCAAAGATGTCTTAGCAATACACACCTTGAAGCTTGTTTGAAATAAAAATATAAATATCTGCGCAAGCCATAACCGTTTGTGCGTCTGCGTGACAACCCTAGCTCATCTTCCCCTGCTTCCCGAGACATCCAACAGACGTGTCCCCGTGAATCCCACTTGAGCCTGACTGACTTATTGCCCACATCGGCGATACCTGAATAAGGGCGTTAGCTTCGGTTATGTAAATATTTCTGCCGTATTGGTAAACGTAATATAACTTCAGATTGCTTTTCCGTCTTTGATTTTGAAATGTGTAAATAATAATATTTTTAATGGAATATAACTAATCGATGAAGTATGTAGACAGGTGGTTTCTTTGAAATGTTTTTGAAGTAACACTTATTAAGTTTTTCTCGTGTTGTAAGAGGGCCATTAACAGAAACTTGTACATACTGTTCGGAAGATTTTTTAATCTTCATGTATTGTAATCACTGTAAATTCTTAGCTAAGATTATTTCCAATGTAAGTTGTTACACGTAATCTTTTTGGACTGTGATATTAAATTAACGTTCGTATTGTCATTGTACGGTAAAAATGAAACTGAATATACGACATTGGAAAGACGTGTGACTTATTATTTCCTTGAGAAATTATCATCTCTCATAAAATGTAGGTAGTATTCTAGAGGGATGCAGGAGGCTGATAGTCGAGAAATTCAAGTTCAACATTGCTTGGTGAGAAAATTCAACACATTTTTTGGGACGTTGATTTTATCTAAGTAAGTATTTGAGTATAAGCGCATAGCTGGGTATCTTAGCAACAATAAAAGAAATTTTTAAAATTAACAAAAGAAAACGATTGGTCAAACGACCATTGGTCAGCATTTTCTTTAAGGCACGCCAATAATTTTCTGACCAGTCATGAAAAATCTCCTAGTCATATTTCGTTGATATGATTAATGCATTAGCATCAACGGATGACATCCCAAAAGTATCTGCGAGCGAAAAACTACATCCATTTAAAAATCAAGTAGATAATAATCTCACAATTCAGTTGCAAAACTTTTTGATAAATAAAGGGATAGGGTAAAGAAGCCAATCTTATTACAGAATAACGAATTAATATGTTCTCGAAAAACCCGAGCCCTCTTACTGAAACTCTGACGTCGAGTCACTCTGTCAAAATTCTTCCAAACTCCCGTTCGTTCGCGATGTTTACGTTCTACAAACATGTTTAAAATTTCAAAGGGAGAGCCATGTTCGGAATTGAATGACACATTTTGGGCCTGTTTCCTAAAACATTTGTCACGTGAGTTAATAAAAACGTCCGTTTCGGGATGTTTCTAGTGAAAATATGTTAGGTGGATATAGAAAGCGAATAATTGTTTGTTATTTAGATATTTCTTATGTCAAAGTATTGTACTGTCGATATTGAAAGTAAGTATTTTAGTGACTGTAAGTTTCAAAAGCGGTATCGTATACTAAAAATCTTAAATTCACTGATTGACAGATAACGCGCAGGGCCCATTTATCCATAGAATGGCATGCAATTTTGAACAGGATGGGGGTTACAGGAGAAGTTCGTCACTTTACCAATGGAAAATTATAACAGGCACATCACTGTAGTACTAAAAATCTTATGGAACAATAAACGGTGTAAATAAAATGATGAAAATAAAACAATTTAAAGAAAAACACAATGAATAATTCCTACAACAATAAATGTACGATTCACGAATTCTATCTCCACGTAAAATCTTGCACTAGGTGAAACGAGTATAGCAGCTCAGTTGTCCGGAACATTTTGTAGCAGAGAAGAGTTGCTTTAATGGTACCTGACATTCGATAAGCGTCGGTACTTGAAGAAAAATGCTACTATTCCATACAGTTTCTAGATGCAAAAGGATACTTCACAGAATGGCGCTTGAGAAAGTAAGTTTATTGCAGAAATGTGATATTGAATCAGATTTATGCAACAAAGCGGTATTGCGA
Organism: Standfussiana lucernea; assembly: GCA_964057025.1. NCBI lineage: Eukaryota > Metazoa > Arthropoda > Insecta > Lepidoptera > Noctuidae > Standfussiana > Standfussiana lucernea. The sequence goes on along the minus strand of OZ059793.1, from coordinate 10,826,723 downwards.
TTATCGTCAATGGAATTGGCCTATAGCATGTCAATAACGGTAATTCACATCAGCATCAATATTGATGTCTTGTTTACGATAACAGTACTGAAATAAATACTTAAGTAGATAAAGACGAATTAAATAGGCATCCCAAAAATACACAGTAACAGCCCGTTCACACGGCTTCCGTCATTGATGAACCGTCATAAAACACGATACGTCATGACGGATGGACGTTCCGTATCCGGCAAAACAACGAATTGGTATTCACATTAGTTCCGTGATTTTCGGGAGCGAGCGTATCAGCAAATCCGTCTAAAACAAATCAGCAGTGGCTGAGCGACTGGCTTGTTTGGCCTACAGATAGTTGTTCCGGGTCCGGCTGTTTGCGTATATGAGTTTAAATGTATGTAAACGCACCCATTGTATAGGAAAAAAAAAACATTTTGTTTCGATGCTGTATTTAAACTTCTGTAGAACTATACAACATTTTACAGACGATATTTCTGAACCCAATTTTAGAAGACCATAATTGGAAACATAATTGTATCCGCTTGTGTTGGGTGGCAAATAATGGCACTATTGCATACTTCGTTGTTTTACAACACCAACAAACCACTCTAGCGCCATAAACTTTCTGAACAACTATCAATTGGAAATTTTAGCAAGCGGATATTAAGGCCCGTGATTTAATTTCGTTACTTTAAATTCAGATCGCCTGGAGGATCTAAATCTGCGGCAAATCCAAAGGAATATTCATAAATACATAACATCACGCCTGTAAACCCCGAAGGGTTAGGCTGAGGTGAACCCTATAGTACACCCACGTTTCTCTACTTATGTTGCCATGGGGAAACATAACTAGCGAAACGTAATAGGGGGCTCCGTGCTACTGAGAAATTGATGGAAAAACCCAATAATAATCTGCCAGACCCGGGAATCGAGCCAGGACCTCATGCTCAGCAGTCGCGATTGTGGCCATCTAGACCATCGTGACACGATCCTAAGTAAAATCGAATCTCAAAATCAAAACCTAGAAGGTCGTTATGAATTTGCATTTTTTCCTAAAAGGTGTTGGCAATGTTACAGAACACCACCATCCTGACAAACTTATCTTCTACTTTTGTTTCGTCCACATTCAAATATGGGTCTATTTGAATGTGGACGAAACAAAAGTAGGCAAGCAGGTAGGTAAGCAGGAGTGTAAGAAATATAAGCGATTATGAGAGTTTACATAGATGTATTATTTTAATAAATTGCAATCAAGCGAGAGAGAAAGAGAGAGCGATAGGAATATCTAAATTGAAGTTATTTAGATTAACTAATCTAAATTGTCACTAACACAACCTATCACGTTCAAATAGAACATAAGTAATTTAGAAAGCAAAAAAATACCCTGAGGCTTGCATTGCCTGCCAAAGCATAATATGCATAAATAACTTGTCAGTACAATTTTATCGACGTTAATGTCAGCTGCAGATTTATTCCGCTTTTAAAGCACGGTGAGTAACGTACGGGTGATATGAAAAATATTGACGAACGTAACCATAGGTTTTGTGCCACATTTATTTACGTGAAAAAATTGTTTATAGTAACAGGCCAGTTATTTTTTAACTCTATTTAAATAAAACGTTCTCCGAGTTATAAAAAATGCTGACAGAGGGCATATCGGTCAAACAATTTTTTTTCAATGAATCTTACCCCTAAAAGTGAAGTACCAATCTAAAATGTTGGATGTTAAAATGTAAAATGCATGTTAGCAAGGTAAAAAGAACAAGTGCCCGACATATTTGTTTTTAAAAAAGCAGTTAGGTAGCTGCATGATTAGGGATTGCTACTTTGTTTTTATTACTATACCCTATACTAAATAAATTCGTTAATTTTTAAACTATTCTGCAATTTGGCAAGAGTTTGGTGTTATAACATTTGTAAAATTTCTATGAATATATATATATTAAAAAACATACATTCATACGAGCACCTTTAAATGACCCGAAATACGATTGATAATGATTTAAACGTGTAATATTTTTTTAAATATTATTAGCAAAAAGGTCAACAAACCGTTATGTTTATCTGTGTCATATCTATTTGGAACATGCAAACATAAACACGCTGAAAAGAGATCATTAAACCAGTTATGCTCATAACCCTTTATCATTAAAGCGTACGTCCTTCACATTTTCTGGTTCTTCGAGCCGGATTCGTTTCCGACCCACAAGTTTTTGGTACTGCGAGCGCTTTGACCGCTTTTGCGGTTTTACAAAAATATACTTTCGTGTCAGATCTTGATGAGTTAGCGTATTATAAGTAATCAAAGATTTGGTTATCCGAAGACACAAATATAATAATTTTATACACTCACTCACAACAAAAAACAATCAAGAAGTGAATTAAATATATGTAATTCATAGTGATTGGTTATCGCTTATCTCGGTACAGTATTTCATTGTAAGTTTCAATATAACTTCGTAACAGGAAGTAGACGGCAGTAGTGGTTCAAATCTATTCGCAATGATATAATAAGCCATTTTATGACTCAGAATCACAGGTTTGTGAAATGTCGTGAGAAGATATAAAATGGCTCCAAGTAATAAAACCAAACTACCGATTTTAGTAGCCTGAGGTTATAATATGCAGCATGCATTATCGGCAAAATTATTGTTTTCCATCAATGCAAAATAACATCTGACTTTATTTTTATTTTTTTTAATCGTATTTCTAGGAAATTCACAAATTAACTAATTAATATTTTATGTCAATATTATTTTCATACCACACTGTTTTGGCAAAAACAGTAGGTTATAAATTAATGATTACAATAATAAACCCCAGACGTGCTCTTCTCGCTACGCCATTCGTAGCGCTACGGCGTAGCACAGTGCTACGAAACGACGCGCGACGTCTCTTCATATTCGAAGCCTCACTGTGAAACAAAGTCACGATTATACTCGTAGTTGGTAACAACAGATTATTTATACACTGATATTTCCAAAGAAAGTAATTTCTTTGCAAATATCTGTATATAAATAATCTTGAACTGCTGTAACACAATATGCTGTTTCAAGAAGACACCGGTATCAGAATAACAGAAATAAACATACAAAATATTATATAATATTAATCAAATTACCTGGTTCCAAGAATATGGTGTACAGTCCACATACAAACATAGTTCAACTACGAGTAGTTCTTATGAACTTCACAGTTGAAAACGAAGTCGATTCGGGCAATTCAAATACGCCACATTTATCAGTGTAGTCAAAATAATTCGAACAATTCCGTGACTTCCGAGACCATAACGTATCGTAGGTTCAAGTTGGCTCTATTAACATAAAGGGTCATAAAAAGATAGGAATTTTTCTTTCAATTCTAATCCATGTAGAATAGATGCTAGGAGGAAAGACACGCTAAATACGTCTCTTTATTTATAGCAAGAAAGTTTGTATAATGAGTTAAAATAAGTAATTTACACATTTTTAAAGGTACCATTCAATTGATGTAGATTGAGTTCTTTTCACTTAATACTATGAATGATTTGAACATTTGTTACATTCGAAAAGTGTACACAAAAGATGCGCTATATACAACAATAACATAACAATTCAGATAAGGACCGTCACGCATCGACACGTTAAGCTACGTGCAGATTGAGGTCGGTTTTTTGCATCTGAAGTCTGAAAATATCATAAAATAATAATATAAAGTCTGTCTTTGTATTTTGCATAGATTATGTTATAATATTAAAGAGGTATAGATGTTTTGTCAAGTTGTAGAACACTTACGAAGCAGGGGCGGGTCGCTAGTTAATAATTATTACTATAACTATTGTTTATCTTTTGCAACGGATATTTTGACATTAAAAACATAATTTATACTAGTTTTGAGCAACTAAATTCAAACAAAAAAATATTAAAGCACTTGAAAAACTTCAAACATAATTATGGAACTGTTTGCACTTTTTCTGTGGCTTTATTTCTGTTTTAATGTGCCTAGACGATGTTTAAACTTCAAATGTCTCTCACAAAACCTTATTTAAGCTTAACCAAACATACGACCGACAGTTAATGTTTTTTGCATTTGTTTCTGTTTTAAATGTAAGATAAACTTCAAAATAGAACCTCAGTTTTGTTGGACCTTCACAAAAAAGTCACTAGACCAATATCACACTACATTTAGGTCTCTGCTTGACCGGACTTAATTGGATCTTGCCCTGACTTCAAGGTGATGTATTGCAGCCATTACTGGCCATTTGAAGCAGACATAGTTTAACGGTGGACTTACATCGGTTTATCATTTCTGACCAAAGTTAATATGAAGTTAGGTTCGAATAAAGATGCTTAATGTAATATTTTCTAGACTTAATTATCCCGTTATTTACACGTGCGTACAATAATAAGATACACCCTGCTACTATTTATGTATTTTCGTGGAAACACTTTAGGTTTTCTCCAGATTATGAGGTCTTTCCTTCTGCTTATTTTGTGGAGGCGTTAGCAGATCACGTCCACAAAAAAATTTAAACCTCTTATTTTTCTCGTCCTTTCACTGGGTATTTTTCGGAAGTAGAAGATCAACTGAATTAGTCTTCCCCAAGCTGCGCCACAACACCCTGTCGCATTCAGTTTAACGTAGCAAAATGTTGGGTCAGAAAATACAAAAAGGACGAAACTATCTGAGACAATAGTTTAACTAAAGAACACAATCCTATTCTGATAAAACATCTAAAGCACGAAGTTTGTCCGAGTTCTCTTCCCGTTATCGTGGAAGCATCCTTATGAAAGCGCATCACGGACAATACAGCGCTGTAGAGCGCTACACAGCGCTGCACTGACGTTATCGCTGTCACTTCCCTTTCCTGTGTGTTTCTAAATAAAGGCGCAGACAAAGCGACGACTGGTAAAAGAGAAAAAGTACCAGTTTCGGATAAAAATGCAGAGATGTAAATTATAGTAAAAAATAATATATATAGTAGAAATCATAATTAAAATGAAAAAAGTACAGCAAGTTAAAAACATATCTTAATGTTCCAGTTTTAATACATTTATAAGATCACTAAATTACGCTTCTAGTATTAATAAATAAATAAATAAAAAAAAATAACATACATAAATATCTATTTGATCTTTTTATACATATGTTTCATTATGTAATTAAAGTTTCCTTTTTCTCTATGTCGGTCAAACTATTTTAGGAGCGCCCCTCTAAAAATAACTTAACCTAACCCATGGCTCTACGAATATTTTGGGTTACCCTCCGAATCGATTAAAATACACTGAACAACATCATCCTTTTACAAACTATTCATAACGGGTGTAAAAAGACCCTTAACGAAGTCTGTCACTGTGTTCATTTTTTTGTTCTAGACCGTACCTGGAAACCTTCTAGTTACGAAGATATTGGAGGACAAAGATCCAATTTTTTCACATTCATTCAATTTTTAATTCAATTTTTTGCGCAGTGTTAGTTAGTTTGATGCCAGAATGCTTCGTTGACGGCTTTGTGAAGAGTCCTTTTACACCTTGTATGTTAGGGTCGGATTCCAGTCCAAAAGGATGCAGCGTAATAAGTTATTTTACATGAGGTGACTGCCTATCTGACCTCCACTGCCCAGTTTCTGGGAAAGACTGGTTGTCAGACTTTCGGGCAAAATATTTAAACAATGTACCTAGTCTAATTATACACACCACGGTCATATTTATACCACCCTTAGTGGTATAAATATGATCGTGGTGTGCGTAACTTCCATACCGAATAATTTACGACATCCGGATTATTTATCAAAGGGTTTTGCAAAGGGTTCATAAAATTCACACTAACAAAATCGCAAGGGTAAAAACTCCCTGTGTATAAACATGGCGTCAAAGGAAAACACCCTTTGTTGTTACGTTTTAATAGGCTATTGCATAACACTCATTGAGTTATTAGGATAAAAAATGAAAATATATATACGAAATACCTGGACAAGCTTAGCATAATTATACTATAATATTCCTAATGTCGATACCGTTATCACAAGGCTACTACAACTCGAACAAAATATCTAACAATGTTTAAATCTATCAGCTTCTTTAATAGACGATTCAACCTCCCAGAGAGTTCTTGTTTCGATTTAAGTAAATACTTCAAACTTGTTTAAAATTCCTGTTTTATTTAATATTTCGTTTTGTTACAACAAGGTCGGGTTTACACTCAAAAGTTAAATTTAGAAGAACTTTCTAGATACAAAATTGTTATTGATCGGTCCAAATAATATCTCAGCCAACAGTTATTAACTTTGAGTTAAAGGTCAAATATCCCAATGACGAGGCAGCATAAAATCCGTCATACCCACAATCCGACACCGAAATAACAAGAACAAATTAAATGTTATATCGTAGAACTGACGTAACCGTAATAAAATATCAGTTTTGAAATAATACTGGGTGTAAGATCCTCTTGAAAGACGATACGGGGTTCTGTAAAAGCTGCTAGTAAAAAATATTTATTGGCAATAAATGGCGGCCGCTGTATCGTTACGACGATCTGGTGGGCTTGCGGCAGTAAATTTAATTTGGCCATTGATCGACCGCGGTGATACACTGTACCTACACTGGGTCTATGTGTGTGGAGCTCAAAGTAAATGTCATCGGGGTTGCGTGATTTGCCAAAAAATATATACTGAATAGACAGTATCCATACAATGTTATGTTTTATACTTTTACATACTATAGTAAAACTATCTCGTTTGTAAAGCAAAGTCAGACCAATATAAAAGCAAATAAACTAGATTGATTGTGATTGTTATATTGAAAGGGAGTAAACCTTCCCTGAATTCAGAAACGCTTAAACTCATAAAAATAACAAAATAAGCATACACCTAAAAAAGAGAAACACCTATAAAACCTAGGAAATTAACAGTCATAGACTCGGTACACTCCCACTCACATTCTATTTGTAGTACACAATAGATTTCCCCAGAGAACTCTTAGGAATATATTATTTTTTGAGAAGTGAAGGGGTCGTAAGTCAAACAAGTTTGTGAACCGCTGGATTTGAGCGTATTTCCCGCGGGTGACTTGATTACTGTACCGAATGTACAGTAATGTACTAGTACTTGATAGTCGTGTGTCACTAGTGAATTCAACGGAACCTTTGTGTATGGTATTTTTTTTTTGTCTTTGTACCTACATTCTGATGTGAGAGAAAAAAAGTGCCAGTTAATGGTTTTAATTATACTATAATGGGTGTAACTAATGATCCTTCCAGACCATACTTGGAAACTTTCTAGTTACGAAGATATTCGAGACCAAATTTACAACTTATTCACAAAGTGTTTTTTTTTTAATACAGTTTAGCTTTACTTAAATACATCCTCTCCTCTGTACTATTCAATGCATCCATCAATAAAATGTTTTGGTGTGCGTGCGCAAAATCCCGTTTTGCGTCAAAGAAAAAAATCGTTCCTCAACTATTTTTTTTTGCGTACAGTTACTTAGTTTTATGTTCAGAATGCTTCGGTGACAGCTTCGTGAAGGGACTGTTTACACCTGGTATACACTTCGCACTGATTGCATGTACTTTCAGATAATGATAAGATATAAAATTACGCCTATTATCCCCAAAGAGTTAAGCATATGACATGTGTACCTTAAAGTGCCTAAACCCACAACAATAAGGCACAAGAACAATCAAACAATGACAAGGACTAAAGTTATTGTCTTCTAGCAACATATTCAAACTTCAAGATGTCAGTGCAGTGCTATACAATTACACATAATTATATAAGTTTTTTATTAATGTATTCTATTATGTATACTTACTCAAACCTTCGGGAGTAAATTATCTTAATTATGAACATCTAATACCGGTTTCGCAGACAAACGCGAAGAGCGAACACGAAGAGTGTCTTATAATTAGAAAAAAGATTGCACTACACTCTCACATACCTACATCACAAATAAAATTGGGGTCGACGTAGCATTTCTTCTTCTTACATACCTTCTCTATTACTCGTCATCTTAGCAGTCGTTCTAACCATATCATACGTCACTTAGTTCATCCATCGATGCCTTGGTCTTCGTCTACTCTTATAGCCATCCACATTAATACTTAAAATTTTCCTCAACACATCGACCTCATCCCCCCGCATCACATGCCCCATACCATGACATTCAAATACCACAACTTACACACTTCTTTAGTTACTAAATATTAATCGAGACACAAAAAAGAAATTAACTTCAAGTGCTTGTTTGTTTTGCAGATTTAATGATAATAAGTCATTATGACTAAGCATTATCTAACTTGTTGCAATTTATTGCTACCTAATAACCTATCATCACTAAGGCAAAGGGAATTCCATTATATTTGATATAGCTACGTGAAAACCATCCTTATTTTCAGTACGTTACGGTCTACTCAATTATATCCCACATAGTGCAAAGATAGCATCAAACTAATAAAGTCAAGTCCCATTTCAAAAGTTCTTATTCGCACTTCACATGTTTATTTTACCCTCAATAAATTACTACGCAGCCTACAATGTGACACTTTTATTGTGACCTTAAAGTTAGGAAAAAGTTTGCTAGTGTAGTCGAAAAGTGTCATTTATGAATTTACGACACTATTATTTTTTCCTACCCTACTTAAGTGGGGACTAGAGATAGAATAGTTTGCCGTAACATATGCCGTTAATGCGTCCACTTTATACAAAGATAAAAGTTTTGATTGCTTCTATAAAGTAGTTTTGTCATTGATGGCGTATGTTAAAAAAGTAGAAGTAAAATATTGGGTCGTGGGAAGTGGTAATAAAACTGCAATATAAGTGAACAGCGGCGATGATCGTGTGCCAACTTTATGCAACGTGGCGCAGGCATTCTCTGTGATTAATGTAGGTTCACTACAGGCGGGCTTACAGAAGAACAACAAACCGGTTATTGGTGGTGATAAAAAAAATGGCAAGAATAACCAATTTAACTGCGGTGCGGTAGACCCGGAAGGAAATAGCGTAACGGGCTACACTACTTATAGAGAAAAATGCAAAGACGGATATGAATGTGGACTTACTTTTTTTCGTGGGATTGAAGAGACTTCTAATAAAAAGTAACAGATTTTAGAAAGATCTTTACGACACCACCAATCTCTATCATCCAAAATTATTTCGGTCATGCCAACAACAGCCGTTGTTAATGTTATCCAAATAATCAAATAACTCCGACCTTTAGTTGGTAATAGTCAATATCCAATAAACAGGTCTATGCCAACTCCACGTTAATAGTTTCAACAACCCGTAACAAAGTATTAGGCCCTTCCTAAAAGGTAACTGCTCTAGGCTCAACGACAGCAAAATTGCAAATCTTGCTATAAACTTGTAACAAATTCTATCATCCCCCGACCTTATTGCTCTTGTTTGGCTCGTTTTATGTATTTTAACCGTCGTAAATGAGATGTAAATCCAAGGCAGCATTAACCTGTATAAACTTCTGTTATTAGGGGATTAAGCCTCTCCAATTAGGTATAACAACCTGGTTTATTAACACTGCTAATCATTTCAAACTCTTTTAGTCATGTGTTTCAATTATTGTCGAATGAACATAAATGTGCATACCTACCTACTCTCTGTGTCACTCAAGTAATTTGGGATAGGTAATATTATCCCCTTAGGGATGTTTCACCTGTTCACTACGCGGAAATACCACGTGAAGGGATTTCCTTTGATTAGAGTAATTATAATCATAATGTTTAATTGCAAAATTCGCATGATGGAATGTCATCACCTGAAATATGTCTCAAAATGTTTTAGTACTGAATTTTGTGATAGCACTTTTCCTAGCGATATATGTATCTAATGAGGTAAAGGCTCTGATAGCTTCTTTGTCTTCTTTTTCTTGTTTTTTTAAGTACCTACTTTATTTAATATTGTTATCATTTCTTATTGTAAATATTTTTCTTTTAACTGTGCAATAGCTTGGATTTGTCTGTTTTATTGTACGTTTTCTCAAATAAATAAATCTCGCTTAGTATATTTTTTTTATTTTTTTCATTGTAATATATTTAAACAAAATATGTTAAAGAAAAAACTAGTTTTATTTTTTAAACTACCCTTCTCTGTACCCATATTCAGTGATAAAGTCCTAATCTGTGGCGGGGGCCATGTTAGTCGTCCCTCGAAAGCGGCTGGGGTGTTAATACGATCTAAATGAACCGTAAAACTTTAAGGCTCGTGCCTAGTAATTTAAGCTCGCTGAATAACGTACCGCTATGCTCACGGTAAATTTTCGATACAATTTTCGACATGACACTTTTTAAGCTATAAATATTGTTACTGAATGAACGGCAGGTTCAGATACTTTTTATGCGTTAACAAGTTTTCTTTAGAGCTATGAAAGGGTTTTTTTTATTATTTTGTCAAAGCACAGATTTTCTTTTCCCTTAAATTTTTCTTTTAAGATTAATTCGGTGAAATGAAATGAAAATATTGAAAAATTAAAATAAAGTCTCCTTCGATAAAAGCATCTCTTCAGTTTAATCGAAGCTTGTTATGTTTAACCCCATACAGTAATTGGACCAATCACCTCTTCAAGATCACGTAACATATTCTGATATTGATCCAATTAGGAAGCCCTTAAAATTGCCTTGGACCTCTGGGATATTAAATATTTACCCTTGACTTTACCTGTACGTCCAATCCTATCAGGTAACCCGAAAGTTGACCCTAGAGAAGTATCAAAATAGCGATCAAAAACAGCTTAAAGTTTTCCTAATTCGGATTTTCCCGAGACGCAAATTTCCTGTTAAATTTGGCACTAAATGTTTATTTTCGGGACGAGCGAGCCTAATTATTGTTAAGCGACAATTTTAATGCTGCCAATTGGTGCGATTTACCTACCTAAGGTCTATTCTATTTACTGTAAATTTTGTTGTTCCTATCTGCAGTTTCAAAGTAAGTTTTTAAATTTTATATTATCTATGTATAGATATGTTATTAGTTATTTATACCTACATTTGAATGCTGTGTCTTGGTATTTTAAGGGCCGAATTTACAATCTTTACATAATTGACATCTAAAAACGAACTATATTCTAAGGATAAAAGTTACAAGACGCTTGAAAAATCGTCTGTAAGAACAAAATTTCTTTTACCATCACCAAAACTCATGATTTATTAGCACAATTATATAAAACCTTAAACCATCAACTCATGAATTCAAACGCAATACCAACAAAGTAAATTCACTAAAAGAATAATGGAAGAGATTATCGTGCCTCTTGAAAAACATCGCCAACTCGAGCTCCGAAGAGTTATTCTCATAGAGTAATCTTTTATTTCCCGGGAGTGAACGGGAGCCTTACCGCGGCGGAGATTTGCAGATTCCTTCAAGAGGGAAGCGAATCAACGTTAGCTTTGTTTAGGCGGAATTACCCCGAGAGAGGGAAATGTTGTGTTTAAAGGTAAATGCGGCTGTCTTACCCAGCCGCTTATTATACAATATTTTATCATCTTCCGCTGGGGTGGTTAGTGTTGTCGGACGCAGCGATAACGCTCACCACTGTATTAATAATTGTGTCGCCAGCACCTGTAGCTATCAGTATTTTCACTAATTAATTCATGTAATTTATAACGCTCGGTGAAATATTCTAGCTAATGACACTGGTTACCGGATAACTTGAATATTCATTGATGGGATTATTTTATACTATACTCGTTTTTATGTAAGGCGCGGGTAAACATCGCAGCAGAAGATAATATATTAAATGTTCCAAATTAATATTGCTATTACCGAGAGTACAAGATTTACAACAAAGATACAATATAAATGAACGAGCAGATCGTAAAACTAAATAGAAAAACATTTTTACGAGAATTTATTATAAGAGCTCCAGTATTTTTCCCTCGAATTATAATTATCTGCAAACTTTACATTGTGTACATAATCAAGCACAGAAAGCGCAATCAACATGATAGTGAATGCATTTACAAATTCACGGCTTTATTACAAAGTCAAAAAGATAGCGAAAAAAAATGCTTAAATCATTCAAATAAACCGAAGCCCGAGTCTGACCGAGTGCAACGGCTCGGACTTAATAGCCTCGTTACTTTTATGTTTCTGGTTCATAAACCATGTTCCCTTAGCGTGGCTCTGTAAACGGGGCATATCCACAGATGGCCGAAGATTCTGATCCAAATGGATATTGATGCCTGTTTTAAAACCTTTGAGGATTTAACCATGCATTTTGCTGTGTATTAGGGGTTAAAGTATGAAATTGACGTTTTATACTGCAAAATTTAAAACTCGTTTTTTTCCAAGATTTAACATATTTATTTAATCAAAATATTTACCCTCATTATATATACATTGCTGTCATCTAATCGGAAGTTCATTTATGCCTTTGAGATAGAACTCTAGGGATTTAGATTCGACAAATTGTGTGAAAGTATTTTGTACTGCCTCCTGGGAAAAAAAATGCACGTAGAAAATTGTACAAATCACGAAAAAAATGGTAGTCAGTTGGAACAAGGTCTGGCGAGTACGGAGAATGACGTATGGTTTCTAAATACAGCTCCCATAGAGTTACAACGGTGTCCCGAGCAGTGAGGTGGCTTTAGGGCACTGTTGCGGCGTTTGACCTGGGGTCAACCATTGCATTTTTCGCTTACGGTTATCGTACAGAATCCACTCTTCGTCACATGTCACAATTCGATCCAACATTCCTTCATTTCTCTACAGATTCAACAAGGCACACGCGTTTCTTTCTGCAGATCAGTCAAATCATGGGGCACCTATTTTTCATATTTTTTAGCTTATTGATTTGATGCAAATGAGTCAATATTGTAAGGTAACGTTAAACCATACTGCTAATTCCTGGGTAGTTTGACTCGGATCGGCTTCCACCATCTTCAATTCAGCGTTATTCACCTGTGCGGTCTTCCACTTGGTTCGTTCTTCAAGTCGAAGTTTCCATTACGAAAGCGTTTAAACCAAAAACGCACGGTGCGTTCATTAGCAGTCTCCTCTCCAAACGCAGCATTAATATTGCAAGTCGTTTGTGCCGCGTTAGTTCCGCGTCGGAACTCGTATTAAAAATTACTAAAAGTATCCATATTTTTCGTCTAAGCTGAATTAAAAAAAAATTCAAATTCGAAAATCAAATGTTGCACATTTTTTAAAAGAAAAATCTCAGGTTTATTGTAAAAAACATGAAGGTTTAATGTCAATTCAAAGTATCTATTACTATAGAACGGCAATTTCAAACTTTAACCCTTATTATTTACATGTCTACATAATGTGTGCAATTGTTTTTTTTTTCGAAAAGGAATGTGCAGCAATACAATTAAGTCTTTAAAATTATGCTGGAAAAGGTTAATGTTGTGCAGCAACACCAAGAGAGAATTAATGCTACTCAATGGTCAGTATATAATTTTATGACAAGCCATTTATTGCCTCAAGGGTAAAACATACTGACACTCAACGCGTTAAGGGCAAAGCTCCCTAAACCGGCAGATTTCTGCAGGGCCGACCAGAATGACAATTAATGATAATGATGCCCAACAAAATTCGGTGGCATTAGCACCCCACGGCAGACAAAGCAGGTGGACTTGATGTTGAGTATTATTAGTGACATTAACGGGTTGAACACATAGAAATATGTTTATATCAAGATACTTGAATTAGAAAGATTATAAAGATACAAAGCCGAATTGAAACGTTATATACAAATCACAGTGGCATGACTAGTTTCAATGTTACTATGAAAACGCTTCTGTAGATGGTGAAATTGCCGCCACTTACCGTTTTCAAGATAAAACTAGTCGATGAAATTACACAGAAAATAGGTGTCTTGCTGTGGTCTGTTCATGCGATTGAGAGGCTGTGCCGTTTGCCGATTGCGGTTGCTGCCGCCCGTCGGAATTCAGGGCCTATTTATCTCGTATGCACACACATTACACACAAACACACATTTACCATCAAACATCATCGTCATCATTTATGCTACATTTGCCATCAAACATCTTATAGGAGGTGAGAATATAACAGTATACGTTCGCACGATACAATTTCGGTTATTAATTTGTATACAACGAAAAGCATAAAAGCCAAATACCACCTTTAACAAATAGAACCGAAATTCAAAGAGAATTTCAGCTATTCCACCCAATATTACAATATCAAGAGGTAAATATGATTTCATTAATTTCATAATATACCAAACTGTGTACCCATGTTCAGTTCCAATACAACAAATTAACACGGAGCTCCAATTTACGTAGCTTATTCCACTAGCAGGTGTTGATTCAGGAATTCCGTCAATGAATCTATGTAGGTATGTTTGAGATCTTAAATTAAGGAAATCTTATTACGAAATTCCGACATGTGTCGCAAGCTAAAAGCCGGGGCGGGGGATCCGTGTAGCCTTAATGAACGTGCTCAAAATTTATAACACCCTTAACCTTTTAGTTACTTTGCAAGTAAATTGGACCTCAAACGCGCTTACCTTAATGGGCGATAACTTTTGGATATTTTGTACATATTACTGGTGGAATGTTCGCGAAATAAACGTGAAGCCTGTCAACCCATTAATGAGGTGCCATATTTTCTGCGATGAGTCTGATCTCTGAAACGCGTAAACCGTGTTTTTTGTTGTTGTGGGTATCAAGGCTCATCTTTATTGGATTTTCTTTTTTTTCTCGACAGATACAGTGAAATATTTTCCATCTAAACATTCATATTTGTTAAACCTATTGTTTGCGGCTTTGGACTGTAATAAAAATTAAGCGAGAGTTAGGAAACGTATATTTTAATTTATTTCGTAACAAGTAATCCGTGGTAACTGAATATTCAAACGTTTACAGGCGTGTTGTCAAGCGTGATATTGCTATCAAAGCCCATTATTACTGTAATATACATTAATTTAGACAGTTACACGAACATTCTAAGCTTATACGGAATTAAACTCAAAATTGTTAATATAATAATTGTTATAACTTATACAAATACACAGGTACACGATAAACTTACTCTGAGAAAATAGTCAGAGCTACTGACCACACCATTACCAGTCAACTAGGTAAAACAAATTATAAGATGGCAACCACTAAGTGCTTACTTCCTTATAAAACCTTAAAAGTGAATGTGAAAAATTACGAAACACAGGCAAAGTCGTTGACAATACGAACTTTTTTGTATTTATTATTTCTATTTTGGCCATTATTTTTGTTCGCAATAACAAACAGAAAAATGATAGAAATAGTGAATCGTTTTTCTGTAGAGTTAACTTAATATCCCCTTAGCTTATGATCTTAGCGGTTATAAGTTGAACTACAGTGAACAAAACCAGTACAGCAAGTCCTGGTTGGAAAGTAGAGGCCCCTCCAGTGACGCTTCTGATCCATCTTGTGTAGTTGGAAACCCGGGTGTATACTTCAGGGAAAGAAGTAGCAACACATCCGTTGGACATTGAAAGAATACCCGCAAGTCCTCCATTACATAATAATCCATTGCCGATGTCACCCTGCGAAAAACGAATAATAAAAAATAATAATAAAAAAACAAAAAAAAAGTATGAAGGACATCGACACTGACAGTTATTTTTGTTAATATTTGCATGGATTATTTATATACTATATACTACAGTCGCATAAAAGTCGTTTTCTGAGAAGACTCATGTATGTAGTCTGTACAATTCTAACTTCTCACATCGGTAATAATAAAAATTTCGCCTACAACACACGTCACTTTTTCGGAGAAAAATCCTGATCCCTAAATAATTGGGATAAAATAAGGCCAACAGACAAAATCCTAGGGATTTGCCTTTCACATCACCCAGACTAATAACAAAGCCTATTTAGATCATGAACGAATAGAGTTGTGAATGACACTAAACAAGGTCGCCCTATAATTTTCGCTTCTGCTTTGAAAAAATTGAACTACAAAAAAGGTAGTAAGCATCGACTGTGTATGTCGGGGCCGGTTTTCAGTGTTATCGAATGCAGCATAATAACAGGAACAATCAAAGTCCTATCTGCATATCCCAGTGACTGGGTTACTCATAGGTAACGAGTGATAGAACTGGCAAAGACTATCGGGCTTTTACTACTTGTACAAGGATCTATTTAACTGAAAATGTGGCAAAAATAATAATAGTACTTACAACGCATCCAACTGATAAATTGTCCAAAGGCAACGCACAAAGCATAGATGATAAAATGTTAGGGCCTTGCACCGTATTGTATTGGAGTCTGCAAACATCCTGACTGGAGATATACTTTGTTGCGTACCTCTGAGTTATGCTGGCCTGAGAAAATAAAAATATTTTTAGCACCCATCTTTGTTTAGGGTAAGGACCTGTGTTATAATGTTCGGGTTAACATTCCACACCACATGTATGTGCACACTATAAATAAATAATTAACTGCCCCGTTGGTCTCGTGGCCGCAAGTGCAACTGCTGCGTATGGGGTCCTAGATTCGGACAAAAAGTGCTGTTAGCTGCAGCTGTTTCCATTAGGAATTATTCAGTAGCAGCCCTGAGTTTGGAAGTTGGCGGTATGCCACCCCCGTACCTCGGAAAGCACGTTAAGCCCTTGGTCTTGCGCCTGATCTCTCTCCGATCGTGTCGGATTGCCGTCCCATCGAACTATGAGAGTTAGGGATCAGAGAGTGCACCTGTGACTGCACTCACACACTTGTACAATATAATATTTTCCACACCTATGGCTAATCTGCGCTGAGACTGGCCGCCGCGGCTGAAAACACTCTGAAGGACATTATACACGGTTAAATTTAAGTCGTTTTAGTCCTCTTAAGGAGTAAAAAAAATCAGTTGTTCGGTACATTCTGACGAGTTAGGCGAACATAAATGTACTGAACAGCTGATTTTTTGTTCGCGATTTCAGGTTGGTCCCATAGTAAAAGTTGTTTGTTATAATGAGTACAATGACCCCTTAATAAGATTAAAACGACTTAATTTTAACCATGTATAGTGTATAAAAAAATACAAAGAATTTATAAAAAGGGCGCATATCCGAAGGTGTTGAAAAATCGGTCTTCGTAGTTTACTTTTGGAACCTGGGAATTTAGATTCTGCTTATAGTTTTTCAAATTAAGAACATAACGAAAACGGGCGGAGGAAGAAGAAAAAAGGAACAAAGAAAAAAACCACCTATCATTGGTAATCGAAATGAAGCGGCAAACTATTATAACAATATTCACAAAAACAGTTTTGCGGTATTGTCACCTCGACTTACGTATATTTCCACATAATTATAGAATCCTCACTTGCGTTTGGGCCTTAAAAGCTTTTGGAGCCAGAATAGCATGCGGAATTTCGTTAACCTTAGTTAAAAACTTTAGGTATAGTCCAGTTATTATTAGGTAGATATAAAACTTACAGTAGAGGCCGTATTTTCACTGCCCCAACCAACGGTAACACACTGGGCATCTTCGGCAGGTACGAAGGATTCCGGTGGAATTGACAAAGGAGTTGCTACAGTCGTGTTGAAAGGATTGTTGAGCTGAAATTAACATTTAGATTAGACAGTGGGTTTTCTCCAATAATGTGACTGACAGCACAGTAGACATTATTACTATTAACACACAAGAACATCAGAATCAGCTGCCAAACACACGATGGAGTTTACACGAATTCTAAGCCAGCTTTAGGTAACAGATTGCTCATGGGTAACTCGGGATACGTGTACCTAGTGTAACATTATAACAAAAAAAAAATGTGACAACCATAACTCTCGCGTTTGAATTTAAAAAAAAAACGATTAGTTGTGATACTGGTTACCATGCTGTCATCGGCGAAATTAGTTTCGTGTGATTTCTTGCGGCCCTAAGAAGCCAATTATTTTTTAGCTAACCTACCTCATGGCTCACTACTGGGTAAAGGCTTTTCCTTTCTCCTTCAAAGTAATTTAAATAATTAAAAAAAGAGAAAAAATATTAATACTTACAGTGAGAATAGCAATATCGTTGATAAACGCAGGGGAACCAATGTAATCGGGGTGTCTTGTAACGTTCATTATGGCTCGAATTTGTTCAGGAGATGAGTCGTTTGTAAGAGACACTGAACCAGCGAACACCCTGTACTCACTCGGTACGATTGCCACAGGACCTGTGGGCCTGCAAAATTGAGATTATTAAATAAATGAAAAGAAAAGTTATACCTGTTTTTTCTAATACTAAGCTACATACAAATGCCTGAATATGATTGGACGGTTTAATTTTCTACTGTCGGCGCTAAGCCAAGCGTTAAAAATCGAACAACGCACCGCACTTTTATTTCGGCATTCATTTAGATGACACCTAGTGTAAAGTTCTAATGCCCACTTCGACCACAAATGGTTACCCAATTGCCTTTAGCGCTAAAAGTATATTTAATTAAACGTTATTCTGCCTCTGTCATCTTTAAACAACTGATAGAAACCGAACATTACGAACGAAAAGTTGCAGTGGAAACAGCCATGAAGGGCAATCATCATCATAATCACCATCTGCCTAGCCTTTTCCCAACTATGTTGGGGTCGGCTTCCAGTCTAATCGGATGCAGCTGAATACCAGTATTTTACATGGACCGACTGCCTATCTGACCTCCACAACCCAGTTAGTACTGGTTAATACGATACCCCTTGGTAAGACTGGTTGTCAGACTTTCGGGTCACTGACTATCTGTAACGACTGCCAAAGATCTAAAATTGACAACCGGAACCAACGGCGGAAACTCGGTATGTCATGGGTGGTCACCCATCGACGGACCAACCCAGGCAAGCGCGGCTTAACCTGACGATCGATCCGAGCGGCTGTTATTATTTAGCC
This sequence comes from Standfussiana lucernea, assembly GCA_964057025.1. Classification (NCBI taxonomy): domain Eukaryota; kingdom Metazoa; phylum Arthropoda; class Insecta; order Lepidoptera; family Noctuidae; genus Standfussiana; species Standfussiana lucernea. The sequence goes on along the minus strand of OZ059793.1, from coordinate 10,807,943 downwards.
ACGAGCTCCTCTTGAAAGGGCAATGAACACAGGAAAATCTAGGAGTAGGGCAGAGTATAATATACAACAGTTTGATATCTTATCAGATTGGAATACAACATAAGACTAATCTGATGTATAAAATTAGTAGGGATGCAAGACTCTTGAAATTGTATCGACAATTGGAATCGATCCGGAACGCAAAAATACGAAACGATCCATATTTTGGATCGATACAAATGCACGTTTCTTGTTGTACTTATTTACCTTCCATGAATCTAGGCAATATTCCAGGAATTATTTGTATACCTTCTTAGTCGTCTTTTTGTATTCTTATAAATTGTCTGATCAATTACTTTCGATACTATCCACTTATTCTGATACCGGTACCTCTGTACCGAGATTTCGCTGTATGTCGTATCGATATTGTAAAGTACCAGATCGGATCGTGCATCACTAAAGATAAGTGAACGCCTAAACAAGTAGAAACAGATATCCGTAAGTTAATCAGATAAGTTCACAAATCTTCGCTAAGTTTATTAGAGACGCAACAAGATTTATTACTTCGAACTCAGTTTTGTCATCGAAGGAGCTTAGTATAAGGTAATTGAGAATAGGGAAGTCAATTGTGTTAGTAATATTGAATAATGGCTTGAAGCCGATAGTAGATAGGAAACGCAAGACATTCCAAGTCAAAAAAAAAATATATAATTATTCGGGACAAACAAAAATGTTAATAATTATAGACAAAATTCCGAAGGCAAACACAACCATTAACCGCTGTGGTCTCTATGTCAACATCAACACCATTCTCCTGCCCTTATCCCGGGGGTGCTGCCCTTATGGGGTCGGTGCACCATATCTTCTTCTTCCATACTCGATTACTTCTCTATTACTCGAGTAGCAGTGATTTCTATTTACCTAAATGAGAACGCTTCCGAAAATGGTAACATTGCCCCCTTTTTAAATTGTATGTCTTGGCTGGGTTACAATTTATTTAGCAAAAAACATCACACCATTTCTCAAGACGATAGGATTGAAATTCAACTGTACACAAATATTTGAAAAATAAACTTACTGGCCGTATGTGAACGTGCAAGAGGCTGTTGTCAGTACATGCTGCGATGTTATCAAAACCCCTCCGCATCGGTGACCCCTTGTCGGAGTATTCAATTGATTAATTTGCTGCAGGGAAACCTGGAGATAAGGTCATCATTAGTCATTGTTGTTATGAGTTTGTACGGTGTCGTGTAATATTTTCTATCTATGTACTTGGATTTTTGTCAAACAAGATAATAGTATGTTATCTTCAAATATGTTATGAAGATGTTTGGTTGTATGACCTTCAGGGTGTTGGTTATAAAAGACGCAGTAAATTTAAGGCTGCCCATGAGTTAGTGTGTAAGCTTTTGAATTTAAAAGTTTTCCCTACTTGTTTATTCTTTGTTTTGGTAGCCCAAAATGACCATGTTACAAATCGTCATCGAATAAACGGGTACATCCCGTTTGGTAACTTTCGTGTTTGGACAAAGAAACAAAAGACGTGCAAAACAAGTGAAAAACAGTGCCCTTACGTAACTAGAATTATTAATCTTCATACATTGAGTCCCGTTTGGCCAACCATAAATTTCAACTATTTTTGTACAGTACAGTCAGCCAAATTTATAAAGAAACCTGTTGATGTCGCTATTTTTGGCTCTCTCTGGCACACTAAGGTTTGTTACGAGAGAACTCAATATAGAATTTGAACAGAAAATACTAGGAGAACAGAATTATGAAGATGTTGGTGCCACCGTCTTCAATAAAAAATAAAATACTAAGATTATAAAAGAAATGATTATAAAAATACTATTTATCTTAAGAGATAAGCAATATTTGTCGAGGTCGTTCCGTGGTTAGGTTAACCTCTAAATATTTCATATCGATAACGTTCGGTGCTTCAAAAAGCAAGCACGTTAAATCGTTGGTTCTGGCTGTCATTCCTAGATCTTTGACAGTCGTTACGGGCAGACAGAAGCCCGACTACCAGTCTTACAAACGGGTTTCAGTCCTAAGATAGTTCATAGTAGATAGATTAGGTACCTCACACTATTTCAATTAAAAATATAGTCTGTATTTTTGTAGGAAACAGCAGGTTTTTTTTAAAATAACCGACGAAACATTTATATTTGGGGGTTCAGAATGATGTATTGAGTATGTGGTTTCCTTTTTCGCGTCGGTGTCCCTTTCACTCCGTATAAGATCAATGATTGAAATACCACCTTGAATTTATGCATGTCTTGTACTTTTGGTTGGGTATTTACCAAAAAGACTGTTCTGTTTTTATTTGTGATTTTTTTATTTCATTAATATAATTTTAAATACGTGTAGTTTTAAGTCATATTAGTGTTTTTTTTCCCATAACAGGAAGGTTTATTTTGGTGTACCTACCTTGTTTGGGTATTAACGGTAAGTTAAAAATAAATAAGTGTGTACAGAATATTAATTGTGGTATTTCTTAGTAGTTCTCCTGGGTCCTAACTGTACTTGCCGAACAAAAAGTTAACCAAACGGGAATGAGTACACGCTTACTCAAAAGTTTACGAAACGAGACTCAATGTATTTAGATCAAAATCGTTACGAAACGGCCCTTTTGTGATGGTATTTTGTTTAGTTGTCCAAACGGGAAAGTTACGAAACGGGATGTAGCCGAATAAGCAATGTCTGAGCGAATTAGTCATTTCAAAAAACGTGGATTTTTTGTGTTTTTCATATCGTAATTAATCTTTAATTTAACGCTTAATTTAAAAACAAAGAGTTGATAATCAATAAAACTCGACTAGTGTTTCATTGATTACCAACACGTGACTGTGTGATAAATACTTTCATGTTTAAATTCAACATGTGTTTGGTTTATTAGGAAGAAATAATTAAGTACTTATATCAGATTAAACTATAATTTAATTAATCTAATCTGCTGCTAAAAATCATTTTTTTTTATAAAACAATATTTTTGGGACTGCCCCTTCTTGAATGCAGAAGTCAAAAAATAAGTTTCAAAAGCCTAATAAGTTATTTAATCTTTATTTGCACGGATTTTTACCAACAGCCTAATGAATAGGCCCTATTCGTATAGCAGCAATAATTTTTGATGTAGATATTACAATCCTTTTACAATATAATATAATTATCACTCTTAATCCATTTTTTTTTCAAATGAGGTTGGTAAATCTCAAAGCTAAGTTTCAATTTTAGGGACGCTAGCGCCCATCGTCCTTTAAACAATGCTAAAATTTACATTTTACACTACTCTCCCATACAGTTGTAACTGGCTTAACTATTTTGCAGTAGATAAGTCAAAATGATTTGTTGTGGTATCAGGAACTGGGCAATTAAAACATGGTGACAGGCAGTTGGCCCGCTGCCACACATACCTCGGCTATGACCTATTAGCTTAAGCAATTATTTTCGATGTATGATAAACGGCCTATGTTCTGTATGCTCTTCTTTTGTTTTGTACAGTAAATTGATGAATGCCCGTGTCATCGTTATCATGAGGGTGGTGGTACTCACTCACAATTTGTTTTTCGTGAGTTGAAGCCCAGGCAGGCGCATTCATTTCATCACCACTATTCTCAACGGTGAAGAAAAACATCTAGAGGAAACGAAGGCCCTGGTAGTGGATAACAGCCCACTTCCTCTCATGGGAGATAAGAGGCATATCTCAAACTGGGAACGTTCAACTGGGTCAAACTAGGAGGTTGTCGTCTGCTTTACCGGACTATCCTGTGGGTGCCTTAAGTGTTAGAGTGTGTCAGTGTCGCGCTAAGCCTCGGTTTAGGGCGTCGCTGGGGGAGGACGGTAAGGGACAGGCTGGATCGGAACAAATGTCATTGTCTCTCAGCCGTCTGGCTTATAATAATATATAACCCATTGTCCTTTTTCTGTATAAGTTTCTTGCTTTTAAAATTTCATAACTTCATTATAATCTGAGTTTTTTCTAGTAAGTAGGTGTTCAGGTATCATCTACTGCTGGTAGGTACAAATTGTATCTAACTTAGACATTGTGCGAACTTTAACAGTGATGGTGCTTATAGATCATATTACAATCTTGCGCAGGTTCAAGTACTCAAGTTTGCACATAATTATTAATCAATTACAAGATTATCAATATTACCTGTATAATCTTCAGACTACATTTTTATAATTTTATTATCATTTAATTCGACACTCGAGCTTTTGTTTTGATTCTAACAATGATATTAAAGGTCGTGTCCTAACCTAAACGTTATGCAGGCGAACACGTCGTCGACGTGTACATTTAATTCGGGAAACCCAAACGAGTGGTCGGACCGACAGAACGGTTTCTAGTTTTCCGAAATAACCTTTGAATGCGATCTCGAACTCGCGCGCCCGTTAGCTTTGGTTACGACACGGTGAATTTGTATGTTTCGTTTGACATAGGTGGGTCAGCCCTTATTGTGCGTATGAATTTATGGTTGCACCTGCACGTTATTTCTGTGTGCTGAGCTGCGCAACTAAAGCTCTTAGTACACTTATGAGTACTGCACCGGATAGGCATCACCCCACATTATTTCTACTAGGTAATCTCGTGTCAAGGCAATGTCATTACATGGGTTGCAGAAAAAAGTAAAATTAAAGTGTAAATCTGTACAAAATTTATAAAGCTGAAGAGTTTGTTTGTTTGATTGAAAGCGCTAATATCAGGAACTACTGGTTCGAATTAAAAAAATATTTTAACGTTGTATAGGAAGGCTATATGACATTACGCTGCAACCAATAGGAGTGGAGCATCAATCCAAAATATTACCCAGACGAAGTTGCGCGGGTCACCTAGTGTCATAGAAAGAATCGCAAATGGCTCGATGATCGAGGTGACGATGATCCCGTGCAGTGCTTATAACATATAACTGTGCTTTGATCTTGACTATCATCACTCACAATCATCACCAACACGCTTTTTTCTAGATAAAACCCGAATATCAGTGCATATCAGTGAATCCGTACGGATTTATCTAACTAAACTTTAAAATCTGTAGATATTTATAACCATATCTTGACTAGCCTTGACAAGCGTCAAGGCTAGTCAAGATATGGTTATAAAATTAATCATGTGGGTAAGCACCCACATGATTAATTTTGCAGTTACAAGGCCAAAATGAAAATAATACTAAAACATGAATGGTATTCCCCAAAAACAATAGTTTTAATCGTTTTTTGTTTTTTTTTTCTTGATAACTGTCTTCGGTTTCCATTTTGTTTCAACTTTTTAAAACCGAGTTATACCGCCGCCAACGTAGATACTATTTTGTGCTATATATAGATAACAGTGAGCGATAATTTCGCTGAAAAAGTCATTGCACGGTGCAAGTCATTTGTCACATACATATAGTGCTAGCTGAGTTAAAATATTACAATAGGTTGAAAGCGTTTCATTTTTTCAATTCAACCAATTCGACAAGATATAAGTTCTGAGCTAATTGCACGATTACTGGCAAATGCTTGCACTGACTGGACAGGTCTACTCATATCTGTGTGGTCAGACACTAATCTGGATAGTCCTCAAATGACTTAACCAAGAGAGTTTGTTTGGGTATTTCTGCTTCTCAGAGTAGTCGCATAGGAAACACCAACCTCATTATTGTAAAATTGACGCATAAAATTGTTTGTACCAAATCAATATTATCATTTATCAATCAAAATTTTTTTTTCAATCTAGCATAATATGAACAATTTTTAAACATCAAAATTAAAGCTATTTTCATTCGAACAGTCTGAATAAACCAATACCTATATGTGACTACAATACAAGAAGCTTAATTTAGGATACCTAGCTATTCTATTGTAATCGATACTAAGGAGTATATGGAAAGATCTTAACTAAGTGGTGGTGTTCTGTAACTTCAGTCTTCTCCCATTGGAAAACGTGTGAGTTTTTGTATTAAGATGGTAAAATTACTTACAGCATATGGAAACTGATTTTCCATTGAAACCGATCCACCTGAGATACGGCTATCCGGCTGGTGCTTTATCACCCTCGCACCTGAAATAGCTGTTGAAAAAATGATATAACACTATTAGATGTTTAGCGCTATTGACTATGTTTACGAATTCGAAATATTGGCTAACGTACACTCAACTTGAAAGTTCTAATGTATCCTTGACTCGTGTAATTATTATCTATAGTAGAAGTCCACAGGTGTGAGGCAGTTAATTATAATCAAAGCGTTTTGAAAATCAGCAAAAAAATATTGTTGGTACTTTACTGCTTTATTTTAAGTTATTGAAACTTATCACTTTTAAATGAATATAGATATCGTTATAATAGCTAATTGGCGTGATAAGTATCTGTACTAAAAATAAAACCCTATTGATAATTAATTTCAATGACAGATAAAGTTATCATACCTACCTACTTAATTTTATCATCATAAAACATTTCCAAATAATAAACAAAAATGTAAAAAAGGACGTAACACTTACCGCAAACAGCTAGCACGAAGAAACACGAAATCTTTTCCATGATTAAACAATAAAATCACAACGTTAATACAAAACCCTGATGACACACAGCTTTAAGAGTTACTGAAACATTCATCGCATTAGTTGAGATACATTGAGAACAATGTACATATCACTCTATCTTATCGTCTTATCTATACATGAATATTTACTCTCAAAAATAATTCGATATCGACATAAAATGTAACATAGGCCAAAAGTATTTGGGCACGTGTTTTCCTGTTCGATAACTAATCAGTGACTCACTGTTATGTCTTTCGAATGGATGTTACGTAGGAGAAGTAGTTTTCCGTGCATTATCTTTCGCGTATATCTTAATTAGGAGTATGATAACAATTTTCTAAAGCGGAACTACCTTTACAAAAGCACAACTCACTAGACATTACTCACTCATCGGAATTTTTTAAATAAGCATCGATAAAACGAACTCGTTCTTACCCTTTTTTTATTCCCTAGGAATCTACCTACGCTTCAGAACGGGCCATAGCCTTGCTAATATTTTTGTCAACCTTCTTGATAAACTCAAACTCAAAGCATTTATTTAAATAGACTCGTAACAATTTCAGTATAAAGGGGAATCATCGAAACGAGGACGAACAAGCAGCTGAGTCTGCCTCTTTCTTCGTCGTTTCGATGATTGATGATGAGATCCAAAATCATTTATCTATCATATTGTATCAACGCTCGGATCAATCTTCAGGTTTAGCTTGCTTAGGTTGGTCTGTGGATGGGTTACATTATATACTGAGTTTTCTCTGTGCCTTGGAAAGCACGTTATGCCGTTGGTCCCGGCTGTCATTTATAGATCTTTGACAGTCGTTACAGGTAGTCAGTAGCCCGAAAGTCTGACCCAGTACTAACTGGGTTCTGGAGGTCAGATAGGCAGTCGCTCCATCTAAAGTACTGGTATTCAGCTATATCCGGATAGACTGGAAGACGACCCCAACGTAGTTGGGAAAAGGCAGACGATGATGATATTGTATCAACATTAGTTTGACCTTGTATAAATGCTGTTTAATGCGGACCAGTCTTTTCAACAGACGTTTATCCAGTTATCTTCACCTTACGTAGTGTATGTAATGTTGCTCAACGTTGAAAATAATTTAATATATTAGTCATTGCCAAATTGTCTACGTTCTTATCCAAAATTGATTAAGTATTTTTACTGTTTACTGTTGTCAACACAAGTTATAATAGGTATTTTATTGCGGATCATATTTATTTAGTCTAGTATCTTTAAATTCCTTTAGATTAAGATTTCTAGATATTTTTCATCGCATTGTTCGACTATGTGTGTAATGTTTGACCTATTTTACATCCGTTTAAACACTAGGTTAAAAATTGTACTGAAATAAGCATCTTATTTTATGCGCATTAAGTTCTATGTTCGCCAGTATTCCATGCTCAAACACATCACGCATAGCACTCTTGGAAGCGTGGCTTTAGTTTTGCATAAAAACAGTCTCGAAGCTACAGTACTTAGCGAGAGCATCAGCTAAATACTTAAACTTATGTGAGCACCGAGAACGCGACTTCCCGACGTATGATGTTGAAAACGTGTTATACATGATGTGATGTACTCGTACATACAATATACATGTGTGTACATGTACCAAACGCCGCACGATCTTAGCATACGCGATGCGGTTTGCGTTGTCATGTAATGCATATGAATAACGTGCAATTATAACTGTGGGATGAATATGTCAGTTGGTTATTGGAACGTAATATTAATAATGAAGAATACTAACGGCAACATCTTGAAGAATCTTGTTGATCCCGGGAAACACCAATTAATAAGCCCCAATGTGTCTTTAATTTTCCAGCAACATTGCTTACTTCCAGAGTCATCACCTAGCCTTTTCCAAACTATATTGGGGGTTGCTTCAACTTTTACCGGATGCATCGGATACCAGAATTTTACATGGTTGGACTGAAACCTTGAAGTTTGACACGTGCGGGAGTTATTATCTAGTTATAAGCCCCTCCTGCCACGAGGCTCCTGCTTACTGTCAGAAATAAGTAAATACATAGGTACTTCCCCGATTATGTATTCACCACGTCTTATCGCCCATGTTTTTATTGTACCTAAATCAGAAGCCAAAACAGATGTTATAAGCCACGTGTTGTTGTTAGCAACTTGTGTATATATATGAATTAGGAATATCGGCTATTCAACCGGGTGATTAGCAATGCATCTCATTAGTATTGGCTCAATCTAAGCTGTCATCGTGTTGACCGCACAGTTAAAGCCCTGCATTCATGCTTAACATACAGTCCGTTCACAGTAACTGTTTTGACTTTGCATTCCTGTCATGACCACTGTAACTTTAATTCTCGTTCCAATAGGACAGACATTGGGTTGCTGTCACTGACAAGGCTGTAAAAATGACAGTGTTCTTTGTTACATTACAGTTGCTGTTGGATTGTAGCTGTCAGGGGTAAAGTTCTAAGCAGATGATGGTGAACCATAAAACGTCCAGTGCTGGACTGCTTTTGCGAAGCTTTGCCACACCAACCGATCTAGTGATTTTCATATACAGTAAATTACGGAGACCTTAACCAGGTCATTCAGCTAGTTAGGTCGGGGCTTACCCGCTTCGACTTTACAAAAAATACTTAGTTGATAAAATTAAGAACTTGATAATATCTTGCGAAGCGTTTATACGCAGTAGGTGACCCACTTAGTTATGTGAGAACATCAAATAGGGTTATACCAAATAGTTTAGAACCGATTGTCAATAGTCGACGCCAAGACAGCAGTTTCAGGCTGGTTTCAGAAAATTAAAAAAAATTGAAGAATTAATCCTTTCTAAACATTTGGCACAAGCAAAGAGAGGCCTATACCCAAAACTGGGTGAAGTCGGGCTGTGGATGTTGTTATGATGATGAAATCTTTGGCGTTAAGTACTTAAGTGTAGTGATAATGATTAATTAGTATAAAAATACACATACGTGATACAATGTGTATTCACATCAACGTGCAAACTGTTACCTGCCGTGAATTCAGCGCATCATTCAACCCCCCATAAGAAAATCGACAATTTCATACAAAATTGTAAATTGAGTACACACTACACAGTCAAAATGTATGGAACTACTAATTATGGTTTCATTCTTGAAAATAAAATCAGCAGTTTCGGTTTAGAATCATGTCCATCACACCCATAGTGATGAATGATGATAGTTAAAATTTAGAAATCATCTTCAACTTTCGTTGTTGACTTTGAACCATATTGCATCTAACCTTAATTTATCTACTAAATGTAGTAAAAATCCACTGGTATGATTCACTATGGTTTAATTTGACAGTCATTAAGACTACAAATTACATCCCACTCGATTTTCGAATCGTCATCTGCCTAGCATTTTCACAACTATGTTGGGGTCGAGTTCTAGTGCAACCGGATGCAGCTGAATACTAGTATTTTACATGGAGCGACTGCCTCTAGTATTTTACATGGAGGTCCTCCACAACCCAGTCGGTTCTGTGTAATACAATATCCCTTGGTAATACTGGTTGTCAAACTTCCGGGTCACTGACTACCTGTTTCAACTTTCAAGGACATATGACCAACGGTTTAACGTGCTTTCGGAGTTGCTGTTTTTTAATGGGTGGCCACCTATCCACGCACCAACCTAGGCAAGCGCGGCTTAACCTGAAGAAACTTGTGGCTAAGTAATAACAATCGGGTCGATCTTCAGGCTTCGGATTTTAGGGTCTTCGGGCTTTAACGCAACTGCGTTACTTATGAATCTTTTTTTAATGAGTATTTTTTTTTTGTATTTTTTAGGAAAATATTAATGTAGTGAGTCTGGGCGAAAAAAACACGTTTCTTTTTCCATTCTTTGTGTGGTTATGATTTCCGTAATAGATAACTTATTCAAATACGGAAAACGATTTACGTACCCTAGAGAATGAAAGCGGTTAGCTTTATTTTATAAATATCCTACTTTTGACCTTTTTTAACTGCAGCTTTCATTTAACCCTTTGACAATCGTTACCAGTATTGAGTAGCCAAATTTATTATTAGTTCAAAATCAATGGTTATATTGTTAAAATAATATTAATTGTGCAGTGGATTTGTCGCGGTGTGTACATATGTGGCACCTGAGTTTTATATGCAGTAAGGTTAGCAGAGATCGGAATAGGTAGAGCATATTTCCCTGCACTTCAATGAAGTAAGTAACATGTGGCTAATAACTCCGTCTAAAATCCAGGAATGATTTTTAAATTTCGAAATAAAGCTGTTAAATTAGAGATTTACTGATCATATTTGTGTTATTATACTGTGACAATGCATAGTCCAAATACTACACAGACTTCGGTAGTAATTATTCATACAAACAGCTTGTTATCTACCTAATTCAGGGACTTATAAAACGGTTATAAACATTAAACACGTCAGAAAAAATGCCAATTTTTATCTATGTATCCGTATAGATAGATACAATATTTTTTATTCTGAACATCATAAAAATTTAAATTTACATAAATTAAACATTACACTGCTTCAACCGTAAATGACTTGTCATAAAATCTGGAAGAATGCATTGGCATCTCTAGTCTCAAGGTTTCCGACAACCTCAGATATCTATTAATGTGTGTCATGAAGGAACTTGAAACGTTCTTTAAGATAAGAGGGGGTTGTAGGATTGTACAGAATACTGTAGAGCTGAAACAAGATATGAGTATTCGTCGAATACGTCTGGAAAGTCATTTATGAATAAACAACCAATTATATAAGCTATCCCAAAGTGGGGTCCTGTCTGTGTGGTTTCGAAGCCCCATTTTATTTTGTACCAATGTATGTATGTCAAGTAGAGCATTTAACAGCTGAATATCCTTGGAGTGACAATGTTTGTTAAAACCTGGCAATCTATGATCAGTCATAACAATCATTTCTAGGTAAGATAACTCAGTAATTGGAATTTGTATGATGTCAACGATAAATCCGCTATCGTCATTCGATGACGAGTTCACGCCACATGATTGCCGTGAAGTTATGTCATGGCTTTCCTTCCCTTCCGTATCACAGCCAGTTTTGTGCTTCATTTCTTCATATCTTTAAATTCAAAGCAGTAAATCCCACTGAACTAGCGGCCCAATTTAGATGCTTTCCGAATTTCGTTTAAAGTGGAACAGAGTGCGAATAATGTGAATGCATTCAATATAACTCAGGCATGGTGCAGCCTCTGTACACGACCACACTCGTTTCTTCGTATCGTACGTTTAAGCGAGCGACCGCAGTTTTCCGTAATAATCCTCGAAATGGGTTCAGTAGCGAGATTTTAAGGTTTATGCGTGCGTTATCTGTTTCCTTGGTACATTTTTCTTTGGAAAAAGCTATTTCAGTAAGGTTCTTTCTAGATAAGTGATCAGTATTATTGTTCTTATATCTCACAAAATCCCAGTTACATTTTACGTTATGGGTATGTTATCTGGCCCAATACTTCATGAGATTAACTGTGTGTCCGTGAATCTTGAATATCAGTCATCGGATCATTACGTTACATCAATGCGCTAAAAGTTGGACCGATTCTGTACAAGCCGAAATACAAACTTCTGCAAGCTTTATAAAATAAACCGACTTAGCATTCCAACGTTGCAAAGAATTCGAAAAAGGAACGCAACGGAACGTTTCATCGATTGTAGAATGGTTTATGTATGTGGAAAGATCTATTTGGTTCACTTTAATTTGTATCCTAATATTTAGATCAGCCGAGATCCCATTTATTTTTATTACGGGTCTGGTATCAGCATACGAATGTGTAACAAAAAACCCAATAAGATGTTCCTCTCGCTTCGACGTTACTATTTTATTTTATTGAAAATCTAAGGTTTTATTTTCAATTAGAATATTATCTCTACTTGTTTTTAGACCTGTTTAAGTGGAAAAAGATTTTCTGAATGAAAAACATCAAACATTAAATCTGTAACAAAACCTTTTCATGCAAAAAGGTGCCTTGAATGATATCAAAAAATCTCGTGTAACATCCAACTCTTATTCGATTTTAATATTAAAATATGGACAATCCTCTAAGTTTTTCAATTTCCTTAAGAGAATTTTTCGAAAATATTTTCAAAAAACATATTATACTGTTCCTCAAACAGTAAATAGATAATTTTCCAAAAAAAAGTGATTACTTAAATTAATGAAGATTATTAGTGGTGCCACATTTTTATTGATGACCCAATATCATTGTACTTACATTATCGCTTGCACTCACAAAGGGTTCCGTAGAAGAAAGAGTGCGGCCTTTTAGACCTTTATTTTTAATTTTGCCACATTTTGCAGAAACTCGTAAGTTTGTAGCAAATATACGTACATATACAATATAAATATAAAGCGGCACAAAAGTAATGACCAAGAACCCTAAACTGGAAGAAAGTGGATGCTCTCATGATTGCAAAAGGCAATTGGTAAAATGTTGTGTGGTCTAAAATAGAGAGAAAGAAGACCAGACACAGCTCATGTTCATGTCAACGAACTAATTTAGCGAAGTACGTGATTAGATCATCATCATCACCTGTCTAGCCAACTATGTTGGGGTCGGCTTCCATTCTAATCGGATGCAGCTCAATACCAGTATTTTACATGGAGCGACTGCCCATCTGACCTCTACAACCCAGTTAGTACTGGGCAATACGATACCCCTTGGTTAGACTGGATGTCAGACTTTCGGGCCACCTATAACGACTGTCAAAGATCTAAAAATGACAGCCGGGACCAACGACTTAAAGTGCTTTCCGAGGCACGGAGGAAACTCGGTGTGTAATGGGTGGTCACCATCCATAGACCAACTCAGGCAAGCGCGGCTTAACTTGAAGATCGACTCGAGCGGCTGATATTATTTAACCACAAGCTCCTCAAGTAAAGTACGAACTCAAACTCAAACTCAAACTCAAAGCATTTATTTCAATTAGACCATTACAGGCACTTTTGAATGTCAAAACACAAAAAAATAAACTAAGCTACAGTCCCAGTCACAGGGCATAATAACTTGTGAAAGTACTGTAGTTGCCCATTCGAAAGCGTAGATCTCTATGGAGAAGAATGGGCAAGAAACTCCATGGACACTCTTTTAAATCATTATGTTGTTACGTGATTGGTAAACGGTACACTAAGGTAAGGTATAAATTTATTGGGTACCAATCATAGATAAGAAGATCTCCAACAGCCGACCCTATATTCTCAAGTCAAGAAAGAAGGGTTAGGTGCGTGCCTACTCAAAACAGGCGTGCGTGTATGACCAGACCACCAGTCCAGACCGATATGAATGTGAACGAGGCGAAAGGAGGTATGTAAGGATCGTAGCTGATGGCGTTCTGAAGTTTCTGCCTACTTCCATAAAAAAAAAATACGTGAGTTTAAATATTTATGATAGTAATAAAATTGTCATGTTCTTCTACCACTGTATTTTCTGAAATTTTTGACTCATGCGTCTACTGTAAATGATGCGACGCTGATTAGAGGCTTTATCCGTTTAGACACGGAATACTAAAAAAAAAATTATCGATTGATAAAATAGCGTTTCTTTCGTTCCTTTTTAAGATTAGATTGTAGATACCTATATAATATATCCCCCACATAAGCAATATAATTCAGTCATCACCTGTTTGTGTCATACGATTGTTGATTTTTAAACCTAAAAGTAGTGACCGCGCTTAAGAACAAAAATGAATAATTTTGTGTTTTTATTTGTGATTGCTGTTTGTGGTAAGATTAGTTTTTTTTTACATTTGTCGTAATTTTTCACAAAATTCATATTTTATACAAAATTTGAAAATGAGATGAGATTACTTTTTTGTATTTTTTTTTTCATTTAGTCACGCAAAGCGATTTTCACCCTAATTTACTTATAAAAGCATGGATTCAAGTCGCCTAGACTGTGTTTTCGTGGGTTGCTGTTGCGCCATTTCACATGGGTTGCCACAACGGTGACCCACTACTCTTTGTTTGTTTTTGTGAAATGTCAGTTCTTACTAATGTAATTGTAAGTCTTACTAATCATTTTTTTTTTGAGTCATCTGATACTTGAATAAAGATAATTCTATAAAGCTCTTTGGGGTTCAAAAAACTACAGCTATGAGGCATTACCACAGTCATATCGATTTCCCTTATAACGTAAGAGCACTTATTTCGCGTGCCCGGGTTAAGCATTTTATGCTTAACATGGCTACTGTCGCAGCAAGCTAATTTGTTTAAAACAACAACGTTACAACTCAAGAACTTAATTCTAGACATTTATAGAAAAAAAACGTAGTATGTTTTATATAGCAATAACTTATTTGTATAGTAATTAAATAGTGCTTATGACATCATCGGTACGTAGCCGAAAATTAGCACGCTTGGTTTTCATATCGATCGATACATATGTTATCAAGGTATTTCTATATCTGTGGACATTGTGAACTAGGTGAGCGCACGAGGCCCACCTACTTTTTTATTACATTACCAAGCAGTTGCTTAACTCTTCACGTGTCCAAACTGACCCATTTTTGACCAAAAACATTTCCATCCAACGTTGCAATGCTGATAGGCTATCGGGCACATTTTGACAGTGATGTGGACGAATTTTTGATGCCGTATATTCTCGTACCCATTTGATATGTGTACATACTTTTCTCAAAGCGGTAAAGGGATATATAATGAGGTATGTATGTTAAATGGGTGTAAAAATACCCTTAACGAAAGGCACTTGTCCTCCTCATCATCACCATCTACCTAGCCTTTTCCAACTATGTTGGGGTCGGCTTCCAGTCTAACCGAATGCACCTGAATACCAGTATTTTACATGGAGCGACCTCCACAACCCAGTTCGTACTGAGTAATACGAAACCCCTTGTTAAGACTGGTTGTCAGACTTTCGGGCCACTGACTACCTGTGACGACTGTCAAAGATCTACAAATGACAGCCGAGACAAACGGCTTAACGTGCTTTCCGAGGCACGGAGGAAATGGGTGGTCACCCATCCACGGACCAACCCAGGCAAGCGCGACTTAACCTGACGATCGACCAGAGCGGCTGTTATTATTTAGCCACGAGCTCCTCCACTTAGCACTTGTCTTCCCCATCATTGCAATATTTTTTTTGTTCTTGACCATACCTGGGAACCTTACTTACCTTACTTAGGGAGATATTGGGGGTCAAAGTTCCATGTTTTTTTTAATACATTTTTTTAATTTTATAACTACCTTTTCACAATTTTAAATACCTACACAACCCCCTACTATTCAATACATATATCAACACAATGTTTTGAGTGTGTTACATTGAGTCCTACCGTAAAATGTGATCGCTTCTCAGCAATAATTTTTGCGTAGGGTTAATTAGTTTGATGTACAGAATGCTTTGGAGGCCTTCTTTACAACAGTGGGAACGTCTTGAGCTTATTATGCCTATTTTTGTCTTATTTATTTTAATACTATGATACATTTTATGAACAGGCACATGCACGAGCTCCAGCCTAAACAGAATAGCGGGTGGATCCCCGGCGACAGCTTCCAACCAGTTCCCGTTTATGGTACCTAATAATTTTTTTTTGTCAACTATTACATAACCGAAAGATTTTTACTCATTGTTAACTACATTTATAATGGACCAATTCTGATAACTAATTATTACCGAATGTCTCGAGGCCTGAGTTGCAACAGTTTTTGCGCTATAAATACTTAATGCTGTCTGTATAATGAAATAACCTTTATATTTATGTTATTTTAGATTTCGTTGCAACTAAAGAGTCAGGTACACAATCCGACTAGAGGACACAGGTGCGGGGGAGCATTGGTTTCGCTACGCCATGCAGTGACCGCTGCATCTTGCATTTATGACAACCTCCAAGGGTGAGTACCTAATGTTAATTTATGGTCAGTACTATAAACAGAGATCGGAATAAGTAAAGTTATTTGCCTAAATTCCAAGACAGTAAATTTGTTCATGTTATAACATCAGCTAGGTATCTGCCAGTAAAAGTCCCATCGAAATTGGTCCAGTCATTTCGGAGATTAGCCGGAAAAAACAGACAGACAGACGACAAAAATTAAAACAATGTTTTTTGTTATAAGTAGGTAACGTATATACTTTCATATCAAATTTAGTAAAAAGCTGTTTTTTTTTTATTAGAAACAGAAACGTCAATTTTATTTATTTGAATTATAATTAAAATTTTAGAAGAAAATAAAGTTACCCGGATGGAGCGTTTTGTTCTAGATGGGTGCAGTATTAGGGAGAATTTCTTCGTTTTATTTTTTAGTTTTCAACCAAAATCAATTAAGAACCAGAAACGTTAACCTTACCGTATTTCCCAGGTCCTTCATGGATTTGAACCCGAACGACTACAGGGTGTTCGCTGGTGCAATTGAGCTTACCAACGACACTTCTGCTGATCGCCATCGTGATGTAGAGCGCTTCATCGTACACCCTGATTATCGCACGAGTACCCAGTATGTTAATGATATCGCTATTATCACCGTGAGTATTTTTCCACTGCACATTTTATATGAAATAAAAAAAATTAGGACTTACAATGGATATTTATTTAATTATAGCACTCCAGCGACTTATTCACTAATACATTTTTTTTGGGTACTGTAACGAATAAACTTAAAATCTAGAGTGAATTTGTCACTTACATGTGTGCACAGCACTAACATATTATATATATATCACTAAGATATAATTTGTATTTCTTTTAAGTCTGAATATTAAATTATTGTTCACTTGTTGCTGTTTGTGCGGTAGACAAATTTAAAATAGTGCCCAATATTTAAACGATGTCGATGTCAAAATAGTGACTTATTTGGTGGTAAACCAAGTGGCCATTAACGAGTTTTATTGTGACAAGGTCAAAGCGATCAATGATTTCTTACCCCCCTTTTACCTAAAGACGTAAAGTTAATTTAAATCTTTTACCCATTTCAGCTCACGAGTGCGTTCTCAGCCAACCATGTGCAAATTGTGCCACTGGCGACCAACGACAACCAACAGTCCCTAACTTCTTGCACGTCTTCCGGTTGGGGAGCCCAGAACGACTTAAATGTTGTAAGTTATATTTATTAATAAAACAATTATAATTTAATCTAAATCTCTCTAATCTGAATTTAGAACTATGGTTAAGTGACGAGACATTTAATTACATTGAAATTTAATAAAATCAACCTGATTTTTTTACATTAATCAAGTTTAATTTTATCATTTAGGTTGAAAAAACATCTTATAAAATTTTAACACAAAATATCGTGAAACTTTAACTTTTTCTTTTGGGCTTTGCCAACAATAATCACCTAGCATAGTTGTGTCCCAGCGGCCTTGAAATCGGTCTTCAAGCTTCTTTACATCTTGGTGGAACCTCACCCTGCTCATCACTGACCGCACCAAGATTAGATGGAAGGAAAGAAAAATGAGAATGAAGAAAGTGAATTTATAATAACATTCTGCAACCTAACTTTTCGTATGCTTTTAACATGTCGTTAACAAGTTGTTCCGCATTTTCGGCTGTGGTTCCCTAAAAACCCTTTTATAACTGCTTTCAGTGATAACCAGGCCTCAAGTTCCATGTTAGTAAGCTTTTTGTAAAATTTGGGTCTTTCATCAATGTGCGTATTTGTGGTCACACAAATATTCCTTCTTTGAGTTTGGCATCACTCAACTTTGAAAATACTGCCTTTAAATATAAAAAGCGATCTCCCTCTTTATTCATAGCATTAACAATGTTTTTATCAAACCAAGTTTCATGTGGAGTGGTGGTAAAATGACATTTTCAGGATCTATCAATGGTATATGTTTCACGTTAGATTTTTCGCAAACCAACTCTGATTAATATCACGTCCAAAATAGAGTAAATATGCACTTTTCACTTCTTCGAGAACATTTTTTATTTGTGATTTCACAATTTACTGGCCGCAAACGTAAAAAAACTTATTTGGTGTTTAAGCAGTTGCGACGACCACTTAGTCCAGTATTCATATTGGATTTTCAAATAAATCTGTACAAAGATGTCGACGTTATCGAGTAGAAACGATCACTAAACAAAACAAAATAATGAAAAAGTACAATACATCGAAAACGGTAACTGTTTCTTTTACGCCTAAAGTGAGGGCAGTAGAAATAATAATTGACATTAACCTCGAAAACTAGACGTAATGGATACCACATATGTTTGGAACATTTAACCTTTGACTCATTACCTATTCATTCTAGCTAACAGTTAAGAGGGTACCAAAATCGTGTAACGCAATGTTCATTTTGTAAATGTGTGGTTAAACAGACGTCAATCATTACTAAACATAACAAATGACCGTTTATAGATAAGCCCCATTAGTTAGAAAATATGTATTTATTATTGATTTTCATTCGAATAAAGTTTCTAATGATGGCGAAAATCTCATTAAAATCCGTTGGACAGACAAAAAACGTGATTTTTATAGAATAGATTTAACCGCTACTTATTTTTTGTTTTAGGCAAGTGTACAATTACAGTACATACAGAAGTTCGCGATGGCCGAAAATATGCAATGCCAACCTTTTTACATGCCTCCCTGGGTCCCACAAATCACTTTGCAAAATACCATGATCTGCGGGATGTCTGTTGGACCATACTCTTCATGCCAGGTAAATAACTTATGTGTATTAATTACAACTTTGTTGTCACTTGCTATTATAGCAGTATAGTGTGAAGAAATATTTTAACAAATTGTTACTCATACTTTTCAAACGTTCATAGAAATTGTGAGATATTTTAATGTATAATAATATATACAGCAATTATCATTATTATAAAAAAAGGAAGCTAAAGTGGAGGAAAACAACATTTTTTAATTTTGCATTATTTTCAGGGCGACATAGGCAACCCGTTAATATGTAACGGTAACCTCCAGGGTGTTCTGGTTACTCCCGGCTACAGCAGCTGCTCAGGACCAATCCCAACCCCGCGACCCGAAATATATACCCGGATCTCCAGTTTCCGCTCATGGATAAGATCCACGTCAGGAGCATCTACTTTCCAACCAGCAACGGCAGTATTAGCAGTGATCACTATTGTCCAAATTATTGCGACTAAAGTTTTAAATTAAGATACCTTTTCTCAAAATAATTAAATTACACTATTTAAAAACTGAACTTGTTTCTTATTCCTATTTATGTAATATAGTCTTTACTTTATAAAGGTATGTTCAAACCGGTACGGTCCGATTGTGACCAAACCCTTAAATAGTTTCAAAAGCATTTTTTTCCGGTCACAATGTGAATGTATCCAATATAACCTGGTCATGCCTCTGTAGGTCTTCAACCAGTGCGTTCTACCTGTAATAAGTTACGAGGCTGACACTTAGACACTCGCGGTACGAGTTGTTCACCGAGCTATGGAACGGGCTATGCTTGGAGTCTCCTAGGGATAGCGTCCGGAACGTGGTGATCCGACAGAGAACCAGAGTTGTCGACATAGCTCACCGAATAAGTAAGCTGAAGTGGAAATGGGCCGGCCATATCAGCCGTAGAACTAGTGACTGTTGGGGTAGACGTGTTCTTGAGTGGACACCGCAAATCCGCAAGTGTAAGGTGGGACGCTCTCATGTGGAGTGACAATGAGAAACGAACTGTATGAGAGTTGCCGAGAATCTGCTGTAGGCTGATGATGATGATGCATCTGTAGACGACCACGTTCGTACCTTTGTAATGTCGTACATTAACGCGAGCGACTGCAGTTTTTTTTTGAGCCATGACCTACCACGTGCATTATTTGAATATTTTTTTCGTTTAAAATGAAGAGAGGTGTCTCTCGTTATCTTAAACGTTAAAAAGAAGGCCTAAAGAATACATTTCATTAAATTTATGTACTTATATTTCATACTTCTTATTCTTACAGTGATGGCGATCTATAAATCCTGAATTCGGCAACGAGTTTGGTGCCTTCAGTAGCGTCCATTAGTGCCTGTAACGCGTAGAATACAGGGCACGCAAATCATGTCCAGTGACCTTTTATTTGTGGTAAAACATCATATTTACATTTGAGGGCGCATACAACTTTGAATCTCCGCCAGAATAGGCATCTTCTATAGAACTTTTTTGGCTTAGTTGGTCTGGCGGTTGCTAGTGTAACTGCAGGTCCAGGGTACGGTTTCCAGATCTGGAAGGGTCACGGGTCGAGTGTAACTGCGTTTTTTTTTTTATCAGGAATTTATGATTAACACGGAGCAATAGCCTCTATATACTTATAAATTACTTTTAATAAACGGACAAAATATGTGTGCACTTCTTATTTATTTATCAGCTATGGAAGACTTACAGATAAAAAAAAAAACAGATTAAAAATAGTACGTGAGATTGACAGCCAATGTCAAGTCTTTACTAATAAAGATTAGAATGAAGAAAAAATAGGACAACATCAAAGCTTAAACTGAAACACATCTTACTACTACCAATATAGGCACTAATTTAGAAGTATGTACGTGATTAGATCACGGTAAACTAAGGTACGGTGCGGTATCTATAGGTTTATTGGGTAAAGGCTTGAGTTGATGATAATTGGCTGGTTGACTTTTCTCAAGATTTGGCGATTTGCAATAGTCAATAAAGAGATTTTTGACTATTCTCAAAACAGGCGGGTGTGAATGACCAGACGAGAGAATGTGGATTTTAGATATTGGCGTTCTTTATTTCTGCCTACTCCCATGGGAAAAAGGAGTGAGTTTATTTATTTATGATAGTAATAAAGTTGCCCTGTTTTTCGACCGCTGTATTCTCTGAGATTTTTGACGTCACGCGTCTATTGTAAATGATGCAGCTGTAGTGTATGTAAGTAAGTATCATTAGTATTATTATGTATGTGCGTGTAACCATACCTTATTTAGAATTAGCCAAGTAAGCAAAATAATATTAAGACCGTGTACGCTCAATCGATGTGACCACACAATAAATCGAGTCGTTATCCGGGGCGAATGTCTTTCATTTACCATGACACTTCATGGCGACCCTGCCATTCAAAGACACATCGCGAGTGAAATTTGGACAATATGTTGAAAAATAAGTGGATTTGTATTGTCAATCACGTGTATATACACACATAAACATAGGGACTACTCAAACGAAGGAAGAGACGGCTGCTGGTAATGGGAAAAATGGTGCGACAACTCCAGTATCAGCATCAACACGACAAACATCCTCTTCACCCTGATCACAATCGTCCGTCAGCGGCATGCTATGCTATCTGTTATTATTACAAGAAGATGAATGTCAAATGGATGGAGAGGCAGATGAACCAAAGGTCCTTACCTCGCAGGCAGACCTCAGAGTATTTCAAGAAACACGCTCCCCGTGACGATGTCGCCGACATACACGGGTAAGTGAAAACAAAAATAACTTTTCCAAAAATTAATCTGCCGCGTACGGTTTAGTGGTTTCTACATGCGAGATTGCATAGTATTAACAACAGATAAAAACAATAAAATGATAAAAACAACCGTAATAATCAATACTACGGAACTTTTAAGTGAGACATAACGTCTAGTGATGCTCTTACAGGCATATAGTTTTATAAACTTACGTCTTATAAATAAAAATATCTTGTAAAATGCATAATTGAGTTATTTCAAGTAAATAATTAGTATAAGGTTTTAGTGTACTAAAATGTACATATATTCCCACTGGTCATAAATCGTGCAAGGCGAGTCACCGCACCCGATACCCCGTATCAAGTATGGAATGTTTTCGCATTGCTTTCTTTGTTTGAAAAACAGTACGAAGAATTTTAGTGAGGACAATTAGTTGTTAGAATGATGTCATTACATTCCTCTATGTTTCATTTTTGTTGCTGATGAGAGGTTTTATCCGTTTAGACATGGAATATTAAAAAAAAAATGTTGTAGTTTATTGATAAAATAGTGTTTTAATTATACGTCCCTTATAAAGATTAGATTGTAGATGCCTATATAATATTGCACGCACATTAGCAATATAAATCAGTCATCACCTGATTGTAGTATTATACGATTGTTGATTTTATTAAACCATTAGGTAGTGTCGGTGCTTGAGAACAACAATGTACAACTTTGTGATTTTATTTGTGATTGCTCTTTGTGGTAAGTTTTTATTTTACATTTTAATAATATGTATATTTTTAAGAGATTACTTCCTCCCATTGATTCACGCAAAGGGGTTTCTCCCTAATTTATTTATAGCCGTTAGGGGTTCAAATACCTAGAGCTATGTGGTCCGTGTGTCCACCTTGTTTTAGAGGACATTGCCAAGCAGTTGGTTGACTCTTCACGCGACCAGTCTGACCAATTTTTGATCAAAAACTCAGCATTTTCATCCAACGTTGCAATGCTGCCAGGCTTTTGAGAACTTATCCCGTTGACAGTTATGTGGATAAATGGTCGATGCCCTATATTATATTCTCTCCATTTTAGGTGTAAATATTCTCAAAACGGTAAAGGAATAAACAAGGAATAAAAAGCTGATTCATACAATATTTTGACCGTATTGCAGTTTTGTAGGAAACAGCAGATTATTTTTTTTATAACCGACGAAATATTTCCATGTGGGGGGGTTTAAAATGATGTACTGAATACGTAGTTACCGTTTCAGCGTCGGTGTCTTTTCCACCTTGTATAATGAGGAAACCAGTATATTCTTAAATCTAATATTCGAAGAAGCACAAGCAGTAACCCGCATTTGTCCCGCTTTGTGGATTAGAATGCCCTCTTCAGAAGGGCGAGAACGTTTTGGGCTTATGTTATCTCATTTTATTAATATTATGGCACATTTCATGAACAGGCACATGCACGAGCAGAATATTAGGTGGATTCCCGGCGACGGCTCCCAACCAGTTCCCGTATATGGTAATATTTTATTTTAACTACTACATACCTTAAAGATTTTTACACTCAGACCATTTCTGATAACCAACTACAACAAAATGTCTCGAGGTGTGAGATGTAACAGTTACTGCGCTAGAAATATTTAATGCTGTCAGTACAATGAACCTTTATATTCCTGTTCTTTTAGATTTCGTTGCAACAAAAGAGTTTAGTGAACACTCTGACTAGAGGACACAAGTGCGGGGGCGCATTGGTTTCTTTACGCCATGCAGTGACAGCTGCGTCATGCCTTTATAACAACCTTAATGGGTGAGTACCTACTGTTAGTTTGTGTATCAGTACTATAGACAGAGACCGGAATGGGTAAAGTTGATTTGTCTAACATTTAAGCAGGTAATTAACATAATTATAGATAATATAACTCCGTATAAAATCTCTAAATTATTTTTAAGTTCCAGAGTAAAGCTGTTAAATTAGAGTGAGACATTATCCACTTGCTACTTACTTCCTTGAAGTTTAGGCGAATAAACTCCTCAACTTCAACTTCTGATTGTAGCATTATCTTTAATGCCTGTGAAATATCTAAATATATTGGTTAGTTTAGATATAAAGCGAATGTAGCGTTTCGTTCTAGGTTGGTGCAGTATTGGGGAGAATTACAGAGTGGTCTTCAAGCAAAATCTTAGTAAGAATCAAAAACGTTAACGTTACCGTGTTTTCAGGGTCCACACGCTTTTGAACGTGAACGACTACAGGGTGTTCGCTGGTGCAATTGATCTTACCAACGACACTTCTGCTGATCGCCATCGTGATGTAGAGCGCTTCACCGTTCATCCTGATTATCGCCCGGGTACCCCGTATGTTAATGATATCGCTGTTATCACCGTGAGTATTTGTTCCACTGTATATTTTATATTAAGTAAAAAAAATCAGGACTTACATGGATATCACTAAGATTATAAAAAAATATATTAAAAATGTACTTGTATTTTTATTAAATCTGAATTTTATATTATTGTTCACATAAGTACAAACACTAGCTATCATAAGATAGCTTTTTTTTTTTTTTTCCGGATGGTAAATCATCAAATGACTTCTCCCGCTCTGGGCTGAGCGGGAGGGTGTGTCAGACTTTTACTGACTAAAACCCACCCATGTTCCTTCATCGCCCTTTGTGTTCCGGGGCCGCGGTATCTCTTTCGAACAACCCGCAGCACCCGGCAGGCATCGGCCCTTGCGGGCCCCTTCCCTATGCTGACATCTCTTTGAGGCGCGCGTGGAACACGAACGCGCCGTCGACACGGCCTGTCGTCCTAAGACGGAGGGACGGCGAGCTAGCCCTTAGCTCACCGTCCACAGGCCCGCGTCTACGGTGGCCGGGGGCCCCCGACGCCCGGTGCGTCTCCCGCGGCGGCTGGGACGTGAGGAGGAACGCTCTCTCTCACGTTCCGCCTCCTCCTTTGCTAGCATGACTGCTTCGCAAAAGGAGGTGACGGCTTCCCATTCCGTCTCGCTCCGGACCATGGCTCGAACCAGGGCCGGACGCGAGAGGTCGCCGCCGCCGATCGCCGCTATGAGGACACGGCGTTGCTCCGCCCAAGCGGGGCAGACCTCCACCGTATGCACCACCGTGTCCTCCGGTCGATCCTCGCAATGGAAACACCCGGGCGATCATAAGATAGCTAGTGTTTGTACAGTGCGCACTTTGTCTTAGTAAACGACAAAACTTTAAGTCACTATTTTGACATCGAGATCGATGATGTAAACCGCTTACCCATTTCAGCTCACGAGTGCCTTCTCAACCAACCATGTACAAATTGCGCCACTGGCGACTAGCGACGTCCAGCAGTCGCTCAATTCTTGCACGTCTTCCGGCTGGGGATCCCAGGACGACACAAATGTTGTAAATTATATTTTTTTTTTTTTCAAAACTATTAACTCTTTTCCGGTATTTTTTTTATATTTGTTAGTTTACGGTTTAACGGACGTCAATCATTAACCCTAATAAACCCTTTTGTTTTTCTTTTTTTTTTTTTTTTTAAATGATTGCGAAACATAACGTTACTTCAACCCTGTAATCTCCGAAGGGTTAGGCAGTGGCGTACCTAATAGTTCTTCCACATTCTCGCCAGTTATGTTTTAGGTCCCAAATAAGGGGGCGACCCATTGCTAACAACCGGCCTCAAATCCAGACGCCATGGCTGCTACTGAGAAATTCCTGATGGAAAAACCCAATAACACTGCCAGACCGACACGAAAAGTGACTTTAATTTATGATAATATGTATGGATATAGATTTAACCGCTTGTTATCTTTTGTTCTAGGCCAGTACACAGTTGATTCACTTACAGAAGTTCGCGATGGCAGATAATAACCAATGCCAATCTTTTTACGTTTCTCCCTGGGACCCACAAGTCACCTTACAAAATACCATGATCTGCGGGTTGTCCGTTGGATCAGATTCTTCATGCCAGGTAATAACTTGTGTGTGCTACCATTGTTTGTCACCTCATTTAGGCGTTAGCCAAATTCTGGACATCAGAATCATAAGGTCTCTCTGTATTTGAACGTCCTACCTTAGACTCAGAAGCATAAGGTTAGATGTACAAACTCTCTGTATTAGTACATCCGACTTTATGGTTCTGATATCGAGAATTACATTTAGAGAAGCTGCTATAGCTGCAGTAAGGTCGGAACACACATTTTAACGAATTATTACTGAATAACTTTGAAACAATTCATAGTAAAATATGTAAAAATATTAAACCATTACCTGTCAGTATTCCCAAAATTTGGACAACATTTTATAATTTTGCATTTTTTTAGGGCGACTTAGGTAACCCGTTAGTCTGCAACGGTAACCTTCAGGGTATTCTCGTCAGCACTGCCCACAACAACTGCTCAGCTGCAATCCTAACCACGCGACCCGAGTTATATACCCGAATCTCCAGTTTCCGCTCATGGATAAGCACCACGGCAGGAGCATCTACTTTCCAACCAGCAACGGCAGTATTAGCAGTGATCACTATTGTCCAAATTATTGCGACTAATGTTTTAAATTAAGGTACCTTTTTTAGAATTAAGTTAATTAAAGTATTTAAATATTGAACTTGTTTCTTATTCCTACTTCTGTAATATAGACTACTTTATTAAGGTTTGTTCATACCGGTAAGGTTCGATTGCGACCGAAACCTCAAAGAGTTTAAAAGTAATTTTTATTTCAGTCGCCATGTTGGTCGCTTGTACACGGGTTTTCTTGGATAAAGGTATGTGACGGATGACGTACAAAAACCTTACATGTGACGCAACGAACGAGTTTAATTAAATGAAGTCTTAAAGGGTCCGTTTTAGTAAACAACTATTTTAATATAATTATACACAACATAACGTAACCCCTGTAATCCCAGAAGGGTTAGGTAGAGATGTACTCGTATCTAATAGTTCACCCACATTTCGCCAATTATAATTATTTCGACACATTCCATGTGATGGAGGACCTAGTTAATTTAAGTTAATAAACAACAACTATAGAGGGATAAAGCTCATGTCACATAGTATGAAAGTATGGGAAAAAGTCATAGAAAAGATTGCGAGAGGAGAGTGAAATTACCCAAAATCAGTTTGGGTTTATGTCAGGTCGAGGAACAATGGACGCCCCTTTTGCACTCCGCCAAATTGTGTGAGAAGTACAGACGTGCACACAAGAACTTGCACATGGTGTTTATTGATCAAGGGAAAGCATATGATATGGTATCTCGGGATGTGTTGTGGTGGGGCTTTGAAAGAGAAAGGTCTCTACAGTCAATCTTGAACCTACATCCGGTCAGCTGCTAGCAACAAAGACAAGTTCAGTCTGGCTGTAGGCATCAAGAATCGGCTTTGAGTCCTTACCTCTTCCTGATGATTATGGATGCTTTGGCGTCGAACATATAGGAAGAGAGACCCTGTGTACATGCTGTTCGGCGGTGACATTGTTCTTGTCGGTGAAGATGGACCTGAGATCCAGAGCAGATTGGAGAAATGGCAACAGAAGCTGGAGAATGTTGGCTTGAAATTTTTCTGCGATTTCGGCGGTCTCTCCAGTCCTGGATCCATAGCACTAGATGGCACGTTTTTTCCTTCCTGTTCCGACTTTCGGTATCTCGGTTTACTCGTGCAAAGCTATGGCGAAATAGATCGTAGTGTTAAGCACAGAGTTAAGAGTTAACACTGGATGGATGAATTGGCGACAGGTCATGCGAACAATCTGCGTTTCCCTTAAACTAAAGGGAAATATTTATAAAACAATGGTTAAACCTGTTGTCTTGTATGGATCAGAATGTTGGGCCTCAAAAGGGGTGAATGAAAAGCATTTACATGTTACGCGAATGGAAAGAAATGAGTACATGAGAGGAAGTCTGAAAGTGGCGCCGTTGTGTGGTAATTGGTTGTCGTGGTATGGGTATGTGATGCGGAGAAATGAGGGAAATGTCGTGAGGAAAGTTTAGAGTATGAATGTGGATAGGTACGAGTAGGGGAAGACCATAGAAACGATGGATTGACTGTGTTGTGTGTGTGTTGATATGGCAAGAAAGGAAATGTCTGATGAGATGACATGTAATTGAGAAGTAATTAAGAAGAAGACATGCTGCGCCGACCCCAACTGAATAGAAATAAGGGCAGGAGAATGATGAGAGGGCGTACACACAAATCCAGCCTTACGACTACTACTAAGAAATTCCTGATAGAAAACCCCAATACACTTTGCTCGACCTGGAAATCGAACCCGGTATACATACAAACATAATAATAACATTTTGAAGGGCATAATATGACAAACCAAGCATAAAGGACATTAGTGGACTTAAATTAAATATATACGTTCTTTATAGAAAGTCCGAAAATCAAAATCAAAAGTCATTTATTCAAATTAAACTGAAGATCAGGTCTTTTTGAACGTCAATTACACAAGACAGTCCCCCAAATCGCCCGCTCCGCACCACGTCCTAGTGTTTTAGCTGGGAAGAAGTGGCGGAACAAACTCCCCAGCAAACACATCTGTCTGATAGATTAGTAGAACCAGATTTTATACAATAATATCCGAAGTAATAACATTATAATTATGAAATTAAACATTCAACTAAGTAATTTAATTGCCACATGTCAGCTAGCAATATACTAAAATTAAAGGTAAATAAACATTGAGGATATCTTCAAGCAAAATAATAAATGCCTTGATAAAAAAGTCTTCAAGCGTAAAGAGTACCCGCTTAAACATGTGTAATGCTGGAATAGGAACTGGTAGCTAGAAGTTAATGATTAACTAAGACCATCGCAGTAAAAAAAAACAAGTTAAATTAAGTACTACCAATTACAAAATCAAGGTCATCAAGTCGACCGGTCACCACAAACAGCACCCGTTCACGAGCATAACGCATAGATCAGCCACTGTACCCTCACCATATTTGAGGGAAGGAGGCAAGCCAATACCCGATGCTACCGCAAGCAGCAGCAACAGCTAAGGGACCATGACGAACCTGCTGCCGGTTACCCAGATATAAATAATGTGATCAATTGCCGAGGTCGCTAGTTAACCACATGTCAATATAACTCATCATCTGCCTAACCTTTTCTCTTGAATGCCATCTGCCGAACCTTTTAAAAACATAGCAATGAGGAGATTTGGTCAGTCAGAATCTTTATCCTTACTTATTATTATATATCCTTACTAATACTTATTATAAACGCGAAAGTTTGTATGTATGGATGTTTGTTGCTCTTTCACGCAAAAACTACCGAACGGATTTGGATGAAACTTGGCATACAGATGGTTTCATGACCTGGATTGACACATAGGGTACTTTTTATCCCGGTAGTACTATCCCATGGGACAATAAACGAGCTCCGCGCGGGCGAAGTCGCGGGCATAAGCTAGTATAAAATAAAAACAAATTGACATCTATAGCCAATATGTACTCATAACCCGTCAGCTAATTCTGGAGAACAGAAACATGAATATTATCTTGTTTTAAACTCAGCGGCCTACTATTCTTATTGTCTAAATAGTCGTTTATAAAATAGTATGCCTGTAGACGAAGGTTGAATTTAACCTTAAATTTAAATACATTAAAAGCCATGTCTAGTAAAGACGATGTTTGTTATAAAAGGTTATACCAAGCCCTAAAAATGAGCTATGAAGCCGATGAAAGGGAGGACGAAGTTTGTGCTTATTTCTAGTATTAATATTGTGAATATCTAATAATAATGTGTTTTTAGTACTCGTATATAGATGTACACATATTTACTGCCTATTGTTGGCATTATGTTGGCGAAGATGAATTGTGATGCCATCTTGAGAACACCAATCTCTTTAAAAAAAACTCGCAGAGAAAGTTACTTATTTTAAAACAGACCAAAAAGATGCCAAATAAAATTATATGTTAATAAAAATAATTTCATTCGTTTTACACTCGTACGCTGTAGATACTGATTATCCCGATTTCTTGTGGCTTTACCAATTTAATAAACTATTTGTACTGTTTATATTTCATTGATTGCGCGGATATAATTTTCAAAAAAAAAAACAACATCAACAAACTTAATTTATTACAATATTCTAAAACATTTGAGTATCTTTTTATTTCCATGAAAAATATTCATTTTATATTCATCGTTAGTTATGTTTTTAGCAGTGATTTAATTAAATGATGATTCATTGGTCATTATTGTTCGCCGACTTTACTTTAACGGACCCTGTCTTATTATTTGTCAATCTTCTTTGGGCAACATTCGTCTATCCTACTGCATTTTCATCATGGACCGAAACGTAGCCCCTATAAGGGTTTTAACCAGTTTATTTTTAGGGGTTAAGTGAAAAACTTCTTCCCAGCAAAACATTAGGAATTGGCTAAGAGTGCTTATCTTCCTAAGTGCTGATCTTCAGCCTATTTGGAATAAATTACTTGTGATTTGATTTGATTAAAATGGTAATTAACGTTTTGTTCGTTCCCAAATTAGATAAGATTATAATTGGTAAACCCACATAATATTATAATGATAAAGTCAAGATTAGCCACAGAACTCAGCCAACTATTTTGCAGTGTGTTACGGTATTTTGTTTGATTGTGTATTTTTCATCTGCATTCGGAAAAAAATTGAGAAGTTTTTGTTGTTATCTGTGATTGCATTGTGTGGTAAGGATTTCAAAAAATAAAATAGTTTTTTTTTTAAGTTCACATTTTATTTTGAATCATATCTTGCTTTTATAAGTTTGAGCAATATTATAATTTTCGGGCAAGAAGGTTTTCGACTTTATAGCATATAACATTGGGAATCAATTGCAGTATCGCGTACAGTCACAGAATACATAAAAGTACAGACGATTCTCTCCGCAAAATAAAGAGTTGTCTTCTTTTAAAAATAATAAGTAATCTGAATATTTAATTACCAGTTTTGTGCATTAGGTACTGTACTTTTGTGTGCCAATTACGTTTCAAATAAACCTAGGCTCGGTGCTTACTTAATAGTATGTATAGGTCTGTTCAAACTTTATGGCGGCTCGGAAGTTAGCTGCGAGTGACAGTCTGCGTATTATACAGTCAAGATGATGTGTCCTCTGCGCCCCGCTGATACCTAAAATTATGTTCTGCTCAGTTTTACGTTAAATGTTCCGAGCCGCAATATAGCTTGAACCGTTAAACCTGCTCTGACCGTCACTCGCAGCTAACTTCCGAGCCGCCATAACGTTTGAACAGAACTACATATACCGAGATCAGAAAACTATTTTATTTTACAATGTCTGTATGTGTAGATACTTTAACCTAAGAAGATAGGCATTCAGCATAGTACGTTAGTGTGCACCTACATTGTCTATGAATATCTTATCTTCTTTAAGGTGTTTAGGTAGGTACAAGGTACATACGTATCAAATCTGGAATGACATACGATGCGAACAAGATCGTCCAGGAGCCAATCACCCAAAAATGATAGTGTTGGTTCTCAACTATCTTGATTAGCGCAGACTATAATACCTCTACGGGCTTCCACTACGCATTCACCTTTTATGGAAACCAATTGTACTTACTAAGGTCAAAGAAGAATCTACGTAATTGGGCTAGTAAAAAAGTATGTGTACGAGTACCCTGTTGTCAAAATATTGCTCCATAATGTTCAATTATATGTAGTTATTGTAGTAGGCAACTACCCACGAACAAAAAAGTACTCAAATACAATTTAAATAGTTATCTATACTTTACAAATCTAAACCTCACCTTGTAAATAGAACTTGAAAGTACCCCAATATACTATAATAGTAATCATTAATATTCTAACTAAGTAAATACGGGTGAAATAAATAAGAATAACAAAAATATAATCACCGACCGATGTACTCTGCGGTGCGCGTACGACGCGGGCGGCGCGCAGCAGCCCCACTGAATTAGTCCGTCCAGACGGGACAGCCACGTATTTGTAGCTTCATACCTAAACTGTGGAGTGCACCTGGCCTGGTACAGTTTAGTACCCCTTCTAGAGTTCAGCATAAATACTTTATTAATTTATCGTAGAATGACCATTTGTAAAAATAACCTAAATGGTAGCAATGGAATTTGAACTTTGTCATTTACGTGACAAAGCTATATTGTTAAATTGGATTTTCGGTTCTAAAGCCTGAATTATCTGAGATCCTGAATTCAAGTCGTCAATATGTATGAAAGTAGGTCTACATCAAAGGAACATGGAACGGCAGAAATGTAATTTCTTAATGTTCAATTATATTGGTAATAGCTTTCTATTACCAATATAATAGAACCCTCATTCTTTTAAATCGTCCTCTCTTCTCTTTAGAAGATAATATTTGTATTTGCTCTTTACAACATAATTATTTTATACAATACATTATGTAGAACACGACATTTTTCAAGGATAAAAAAAAACTGCTGTTTCCTACAAATACGAAATTTTAAAAACAAAAATAATCAAAATTATCTTGTGAAATTTTATTTAAATTAATATGATGATACATTTCATGAACAGGCACATGCACGAACTCTTTAAATGTGGAAAACCTCAACAGAATAGCGGGCGGATTCCCGGTTACAGATCACAACCAGTTCCCGTATATGGTAAATATAATTTTACTTTGGTTGGGAAGAGTCAAAACATACCACTTACTTCATTCAACATTCGAATTTGTTAACCTGCAGCCTGTAGTAAATATCAGACTAAGAATAAGGCTCAAGGTCACTCAAAGGGCAATAGAGGGGTCTTAGCTCGGAGTGTCTCTGCAAGATCTGATCAGAAATTAGGAAATCCGCAGAAGAACATGGCCCAAAGAATTGCTAAACTTAAATGGCAGTAAGCAGGTCACATTGCTCGTAGAGCAGATGGCTGATGGGGCTAAGGAGTTCTAGAGTGGCGACCGCGTACCAGAAGACGCAGTGTTGGCAGACCACCCACCAAGAAGATCGACGACCTGATGAAGGTGAGCAGCGCAGGATGGATGGTTGTGCCGATCATTGGGTGACGACTAGCTCCAGCAGTAGACTTTTTCGGCTGAAATGATCATGAACCTGTGGCTCAAAAAAACTTTTTTGCAAAAAAAAACCGACTTCCAAAAAAAACACTAAAAAAGTGGGAAATAACTTTACTTTCGGAAGTCGGTGACTATTGTTTGTTTCATTGACTTTTTTGCCACCGACTTCCGAAAGTAAAGTTATTTCCCACTTTTTTAGTGTTTTTTTTGGAAGTCGGTTTTTTTTTGCAAAAAAGTTTTTATTTTACCCTTTTTAGTTCAAATTCCATCACACACAAATCCTTGTCAAGTATCAATTTCGCAATTTCTTTTACTTGGATGACATATTGTTTCCAGCTATTTTGATTTCAAAACCAAACTACTTAACCGATTTCGATGAAATTTCTATGGGACCAATCGGAAAGTTGATCCATTCAGATAAAAGAAGAATTTTTCAAATCGGTTCATAAATGACGAAGATATGAGGTAACAAACACAAAAATTTCCAGCTATATTGATTTCAAAACCAAACTGCTGAACCGATTTTGATGAAATTTCTATGGGACCAATCGAGAAGTAGATCCATTCAGATAAAACAAGAATTTTTCAAATCGGTTCATAAATGACGGAGATATGAGGTAACAAACACAAAAAAAAAAAAAAAAACATACAACCGAATTGAGAACCTCCTCCTTTTTTAGAAGTCGGTTAAAAAAGGACAATCTCTCAAACTAACTTCGTAACTCATTGTTACGAACTACTTTTACAACGGAACCAGTCCTAAAAACAGAAATAACAAAACAATCTATCGATGCGTATAAGAGATGCAACAGTTCCTTCGCTACAAGAAGGTATTTAAAGATGTCAGTACAGCCAAATTAAACTTACATTTATGTTCTTTTAGATTTCGTTGCAACAAAGGAATCTATTAACCACTCCGACCAGAGGACACAGGTGCGGGGGAGCATTGGTTTCGCTACGTCATGCAGTGACAGCTGCATCATGCCTTTATAACAACCTAAATGGGTCAGTATCTTGTGTAAGTTCATGGTCAGTATTAGCAACCCGTAACTGCTTCGTACGGTTGCCAACTACTGGTGCGACAAAAAAACAAATAATATGGTGAGTCATCTGAATGCATCGTGTAGTTATGAAGAAAATAAAGTTACCACATATTATACGCAGATAAAGCGTTTTGTTCCAGATGGGTGCAGTTTTGGGGATAATTCATCAAAAATCAAATAATAGATAAAACATTACCACTGCTTTTCAGGGTCCTCAGGGTCCAGGAACCATCTAAATATATTGGTTAGTTTAGATATAAAGCGGATGGAGCGTTTCGTTCTAAATTGGTACAGTATTGGGGAGAATTACAGAGTGGTTTTCAACCAAAATCTTAATAAGAATCAAAAAAGTTAACGTCACCGTGTTTTCAGCGTCCACACGCCTTTGAACCCGGATGACTACGTGGTATTTGCTGGTGCAATTGATCTTACAAACGACACTTCTGCTGATCAC
Organism: Standfussiana lucernea; assembly: GCA_964057025.1. NCBI lineage: Eukaryota > Metazoa > Arthropoda > Insecta > Lepidoptera > Noctuidae > Standfussiana > Standfussiana lucernea. The sequence continues at coordinate 10,773,614 of OZ059793.1, read as the reverse complement.
CATCGTGGTATAGAGCGCTTTACCGTACACCCTGATTATCTCCCGGGTACCCCGTATGTTAATGATATCGCTGTTATCACCGTGAGTATTGATTCCGCTGCATCATAATATTAAAAAAAAATAGGACTTACATGTGTACACTTAGATACTATACTGATTTGTAAATCTTGTTTCTTTTATATCTGAACCATTGTCATTCTCTTGCCGTTATCCCAATTTATTTGGGTTCGACGCAGCATGTCTTCTTCTTCCATACTTCTCTATTACTTGACATGTCATCATCTTTTATGGCTAAATATTACAATAATTGTTCACTTATGATGGTTGCTATTTGTAGTGTAGTGGGCTCTGTCAATGTCAAAATATTGACTTATCTGGTAAATCAATTGGCCAATAACGAGTTAATTGTGACAAGGTTGAAGCGATCAATGTTTTCGGGCGCACTCGCTTTTACCTCGGCAACAGATCATCATGTTCCTGCCCTTTTCGCATTCTACTTGGGATTAGCGCAACACGTTCTTTTCTTCCATTCTCCCTTGTCAGACGTCACGGCATCATTTACCTCGGTAACAGTCTATATGAAGTTAATTTAAACCTTATGCCTTCCTCTTTCAGCTCACGAGTGCATTCTCAAACAATACAGTACGAATAGCGAATTTGGCGACAAACGACAATGAACCATTGCTACGTACTTGCACGTCTTCCGGCTGGGGATCCACGAACGACACAAATGTTGTAAGTAATATTTCTCCATTTAAAAATATTATAAACTCTTGTTACGGCAGTTTGCATACCATGTGGTATATTCATATTCAACGATAGTTTAGTTTAGCGACGTTTAAACCTTTAAAAATTTAGAAATGATTAAACAAACATCAATCATTACTTAATTAAGCAGCGTTTATAAATAAACTCCATAAGTTAGACCCAAAATAATTGACTTTTTATTTTCGTGTGTTTTTTTGTTGTAAATATGTTGTGTGCACTTGCGGCACTTGCCAAATAAACCTATTTTCTTTCGTCTTAGTTAGAAAACAGGAATTAAATTTTAGTTTTTTTTTTCTGAATATTTTTTCTAAATGATTGCGATAGCTTCATCAAAAGCCGTTAAAGAGTTTAGATGAACAGCGCGGTCACACAGACCGACATTATAATATGTATGGAAATCGATTTAACCGCTACTTTTCTTTTGTTTAGCCCAATACGCAGTTGCTGCACATACAGAAGTTCGCGATGCCGCTTAATGACGTTTGCCAACCCTTTTACAATTTGTTCCCACAAATCATTTTACAAAGTACCATGATCTGCGCGTCCACAATTGTATCATATTCTTCATGCGAGGTAATAACTTATGTGTATTACTGTTTAGCTGTCACCTTTTTAGGCGTTAACCATGAGCTGTAATTGCGGCAGTAACGAATGTCGACACTATATACAAGGTCGCGCCGACAATACGTAGATGCATGTGCATATAATTCGGTCTTTACTCATAACACTGAGACATTCCATAATAAACTGTATTATTATCACACCAAATACCAACGACGAAGAAGGGATCACAACATTAATGTAAAACAAACATTTTGCGTTATTTTCAGGGTGACTTAGGTAACCCGTTAGTATGTAGCGGAAACCTCCAGGGTATTCTCGTTCGCAAAGCCTACAGCAACTGCTCAACATTCCCCACAATCTCGCGACCCGAAATATATAGCCGGATCACCAGTTTCCGCAAATGGATAAGCACCGCGGCAGGAGCATCTACTTCCCAACCAGGAATGACAGCGTTAGCAGTGATTGCTAGTGTTCAAATTATAATGACTAATGTTTTAAGTTAATATATTTTAGAAATTAGAACATTGTATTATTTAAATACAGAACTTGCTTCTTATTCCTATTTACGTAATACAATATAATTTATTTTATAATATAATATATTTAATCTGTCAGAATTGACCAGATTTTGACAGATGTTGTAACGAGGTACCTGTTTTCAAAAGTAATGTCAATTCACCGTGTTGGTCGCTTCTACTTAATCCGGTTTTCTTCGACGTAGGTTCTTGATATTTAAAACCTTGTCACATTAAACAAGGCAAATGGCGCTGTCAGAAATGTGGCAGACCGACGAACGAGTTAATTGAATGAAGTCCAAAAGGAATCAACGTTTTAGTAAACAACCATTATGAAATACATCTAAAATAACATAACGTCATACCTGGCTGCGCGGTAAAATTAAATTTGATTTGTTTCGTATTGGCTAAATGGTTTGAAAGATCTTGATTGGTTCGTTCGCTTCCTTACCCCATCCCTTTCCGAGTACACGCCTTCCACCTTCGTAAGAGTGAGAAGAGTATACTGCGCGTACGTCATCGTCGCGTGATAGAACCGTAATGGCCAACTGCGTCTCGTTTTTTGAACCACGCTTCTCTCAAGAAAATTCAAATAGCGTGAAAATTGGTGTGTTTTCATCATGTGTATTGTGCTCGGCGCTCAGCAAAACAGTGCCGAGGATTTTAAGGTATTGTGCAACCCTTTCCTTACACGCATTGTAATTTTTTTCCAAATCTTACATAAATGGCAGTGTTACTCCATCATTGCAACAACTAATTTTCGAGTATAATGCGATAGCCTTATTTAGCCTGACCTGACCTGACTTGATATCGAACCGGAACGTATATGCGAATGCATGGAAACCTTTTCAAGGGCACAATATGACAAACCAAACATGATTTTGGACAACATTCGCACTGTTAGTTGATTATCTAGCATCGAAGCAGTATCAAATGTCTCAAATGTGTCTTTGGGATTCCAAAGAAACATTTGAGGCATTTTGATACCGCTTAGATGCTTATTGCAAAAGTAGATTAATTCCCTAATATTATAAGGTTTTTATATATATCTTTAAGTCTCATGTTATAATGCTTATAATAAGAGAATTTAACATACCCGCGAAATGTGGGTGTACTCATAGGCCCACCTCTGCCTAACCTTTCGGGTGCAGGTGTGATGTTATGTGTGTGAAACTAGAAGGCCGCAATGTCCAAATTGATAAGATTATTGAACAGAGGCCCTAGCACGAGTGCGCGATGTAAACGTCACGTAAATACTTCGATTTTAAAATTAAGAACACCCATTTCACAGAAATTATTAGCAAAATTTTAAGAATGTATTCATATCAATGTATGTTACTGATTGATTGTGTTTGTTGCAAACGTCGTCATCTGCCTAGCCTATTCCCAAATATGATGGCGTCAGCTTCCAGTCTAACGTGATAGGTTTAAAGATATTTATTCTCAAAAAAGACACAAAGTCACTTACATGAGAACAATGCTTAAAATAAATTATAATTAAAGTTCGTCACAGACGTCACGGTAACAATTATTATACATAATTATGTATTAGATATATTAGATTAGATTAGACACACCCATCCAATGCATTCAGATGCTATGAAGGGTGTTAGTTGTCATCAAATATTCAGTTAATAGAGTTTTGAATGCATTGAATGAGTGTACTTTTTTAATACATGAGGGTATTTTGTTGTACAATTGTGCTCCCTCAAATATTAACATTTTTTTGCCGAACTTAGTTCTCATCTTCGGTAGAATCAGAAAACTAGCTCGGCGAGTACTACGTTGGGTTACTTGTTTCACTTTAGTAAACGATAAATTAGTCTGTATACTTTTGTTGAGTGCCTTACGAATGAAAATACATGTATTGTAAATATATAGCTGTCTAATGTTCATTATTTTGGTTTCTTCATAAATTTTGCTTGTCGATGTTAAGAATGGGTAGCCAAAAATCATTTTTATTAATTTGTTTTGTGCAACTTGAAGACTTGCTAGCTTTGTCTTGGCCGCACTACCCCATATTTCAACCAGATATAGTAGGTGAGGCTTTACTAAGGCGTTATAGATGGTGTGGCGCAATCTATGTGGAATACATCGAACTATGTTTCGGAGGGATCCAAGTAATGACGTAAGCTTTGTTTTTATATGATCCAAGTGGACAGTCCATGATAGAGAACTATCCATTCTTAAGCCAAGATATTTTTCACAAGACTTTTGCTGTAAGGGTATATTATTAATAAGTAGTGGATTATGTGGAGGTATTATTTTATTTTTTGCTTTAAACAAGATATAGGACGTTTTAGAAATATTTATAGTTAATAGATTATATTGAAACCATGAAAAAAGGGTGTTTAAATCGTCTTGAGCCTGGGAAACTAAATCATGAATGGAAGGTCCGAAATAAAATAAGCAAGTGTCATCTGCGTATAGAGTAAGATGGCCATGTAGTTGAATTTCCTGAATATTATTTATGTAGATCAAAAAGAGCAAAGGCCCCAGGATTGATCCCTGGGGAACTCCACACGTTATAGGTAATGTGCCACTTTCATAGTTATTATCCGTTCTAACTACCTGCGACCTATTTTTTAGATAGGAATGGAACATTCTTAGGGCACTGCCGGTAATTTTGATGGTTTCTAGCTTTTTAAGCAGAGCGCAGTGATGCAGTTGAATACCAGTATTTTAGATGGAGGATATTACACAAATTCCTTAAAACAAAACTCATTCACTAGGAAAAAGGGTAATTTAATTAATAAACAATAAATTAAAACTAAGGATGCAAGAGCGAACGAAGCAAGCTCAGGACTTCGTGCACCTCGATTCGGACAGGTTAGGTTCAAAGGGGTGAGGGGAATGATGATGATGATGTAAAGGTGTATTATTCATAAATTAAAACATTTACGGAATCCGTTGTTTGTGAAATAAGTAGTGTATGAAATATTGGTTGTAAAAAAAAAACCAAAAGAGTTTTGATGAAACATTAGTGAACCGCTAACACGAGCACTGAAAACGATATTTCTTTCGTTTTGCGGCAATTTTTGTAGAATGATTCATGCTTCCTGTTTCCAGTTTCAGATTAATTTATATGGAATCCTAAAACAATGGTAAGATATACAGGGTGGTACCGATAATGTGACAATAAATGAAAACACTGGTAATACTAGCTCATATGAATATTTGTAAACTATCAAATATATACTAAAATCGAAAAAAAAAATCAAACTAAATAGCATAAAACTATGAAGGATACTATAATACACCATGATTTCAAATATTGGTTTACTATCCTTAGGTATAATTTGCACTTCTTATTCGCGTCTGGAAATAAAATTTAAGAAACTAATTTGGCAAAGGTTTTTGAAGGAACGAGTTGGCAACATGTGTTTAGTGTTTATTTACGGTCGTTAACCTGTCGATGTTAGCCTATTAATCTGAATCATGTAGAAATTTCTGAAAATGAAAATATGTCCTATGACTAAACTACTGGATATATATTCGAATATTTTTTATGTAGACTGGATGTCATGAGTCATATGCAGTTTAATTTACTGTAGTATTGTCGGCACCATCCTGTATAATAATATTAACACTGTTATCATAGATAATTCAAAATTAGATAAGATTGGTAAACCTACATTATAATGATCAATCCACAGAATTCAGCCAATAGTTTTGTTGTGTGTTGTTTTCTTTTTCGGACGTGTCTTTTTTTATAATTCTGCGTTTTGAAAAAATGGAAAAGATTTTGTTTTTATCTGTGATTGCCTTGTGTGCTCAGATTGCCTTGAGTGGTAAGAATTTCAAAAAATACAAATATTGTTCACACATACTTTTCTAAAATAAGTGTGAGCAATATCTTAATAGAGTTATTTTAGTTTCTTATCGGCCGTGCATCGCTGTATCGCGTACAGTTTAGTACCAAATCAGAGTAGAGTTTATTTTTATTCACTTTATATATTGAAGCGTCATGTTGTCCAAGTTCGGTGAAGAGCGTCAATTTCTAAAACAATTATTTACTAAATAAATGGTTGCAATGGATTTGAACTTTGTCATCTATGAATAATATTAAAATCAAGTGAATAATTATGTAAGATTCTGAATTCAAGGTCGCGACTAAGTATGAAAGTGGATCTAGACCCATGGAACAATGGAACTAAAGGAATAGCATTTCCTGGTATTCAAATAAATTTAATAAGATAAAGAGAGGAGACGACAGTTTAGCACAAGAATAGGAAAAGAATACTTCCGTTCGTTTGGTCTTCACCGGCCTTGATTTTTATCTTGCAACATATTTTTTATACTTTTATTGGTGGTCAGAAGCCAATCTTACCAAAGTGTATCGTGTATCCGAGATCTGGATAATGGAGGCCGGATAGACAGGGGCTCCATCGAAATATTGGTATTCAGATGTATCTAGTTAGACCGGAAGCCCATCCTAACATAATAGGGAACAGGCTAGACACGTCATGACAATGATTTATTTATTGTTGCAAATTTTATGAACAGGCACACTCGCAAGTTTAAGCAATGCTGATGGGACCAGCAGAATAATAAATGGAGAGCAGACAATAGCCCAAAGGCAATATGTGGTAAATATTTTTCGTAAATCTCAAAAAATAAAAAAATATTTACTTTATTTAAAGTAAAGTATCCAGAGGTTTATTTATAAACATTGCTAAAAGTATTTTTGATGTTTTATATTGATTAATTTCAAGAAAAAAAATTAAGTAAGTACCTACTTAGCAGCTAATATTGTATCTTTTGGTAGCTGTTTAAAAAAGAGCAGTCACAAGGGATCAAATCCTTTTAAACCATATAATGTAATATGTACATGGAACTTTTGGAACATTGCCAAAATAGAAATTAACATTATCATTGATTTTTTCAATACATTTCTTAAATGTTTAGTGGTAGCGCCCCTCTGTTAGCGTCATACGAACGCCAAAAGATCCTTCAAGCTCAGTATTTATGCCAAAAGTTATTTGAAGCTTCAAAATCAGCCAAAAACATGTTTTAAGAGCGTTTATGCCGTCCATGCGCTGTTTGACTCCAAAACAGTACTTTTCAAACCTTTAATACCATCAACCCTTTATCTTATAAAAATGATAATTACTTATAACTTTAGGAAATTTCGCTGTCTCAATAGTTAGGGGAAAACATACACACATCAAAAGTATCTAGGGATCAACATATATTTTTGCAATAACTTTTCTCCTGATTGATATTAATTAAAATTTTCTTTAAGGATTCATCAAATAAAGTGTTTTCGTTTGTCACAGTAACGATAAACCAAGTCACCTTTGCATTAATAAAGAAATTTGCCATTTTCCTAATAAAGGGATTTTTGACATTTGAACCACTAACATTAAAGTTCGAAAAAAAGACTGAAATAACAGTTTTCTTTAAAATTTTATTGGGTAACTTAAACAATTAATAATCCGTGTTTCTACCGCGAACACTAACAACACAAGAACATCGGTTTGGCATACTCAAAATGAGTTCATCCAAATCACGCTGTGGAATGGCCGCCCATGTTCGTTGCAACAACAAAAAAAGGTCTTCTTGCGACTGGGTACACTCCATATTCGGCAGAGCTCTTCTCTGTAGCATATCCCATGCATGCTCAATCGGGTTCAAGTCTGGCGACTGAGCAGGCCAGGGCAGGACATTGATGTTAGCTGCGGCGAGAGTCTGTCTTACAACTCTTGCGGTGTGCGGTCGTGCATTATCATGCATTAACTGAAATAAGGGACCGATTTGCACTTGTAGAGGAACGATGACGTCTGATACAATCGTCTCAGCATAAATTTGAGCGTTGAGGTTGCCTCTGATCCAAATCAACTCAGTTCTTCCGCCAATCCAAATACCCGCCCATACCATGATGGTTCCACCACTATAAGGATGGACTTCCTGGCAGGATTTTAATCGCTGTTGGCGTCCAGGGGTTCTCCAGTGTCGTATACGTCTTGTATCCGGTCTCATACCAAAACGAGACTCATCAGAAAAGCACACGAAACGCCATTGTTCTTCTGCCCAATTTCTGTGTTCAAGAGCCCATTGATATCGAATCCTACGATTGTGCATTGCTATAGGTGGTACCCGTAGCGGTCTTCGGGAATGAAGGTTCACTTCATGCAAGCGGTTTCTGACTGTTTGGTCGCTAATTAAGTTCCCTGAAGAGTGATGAAGCCTCACGGCTAACATCATGGCGGTTATTGTTGGAGCTCTTCGAGTTAAGATTTGAATGTATCGGTCTTGTCTCCGTGTGGTGCAGCGATACCGTCCTCCATGGCGCTCAGCCACGGTACCAGTGCTTCGGTAACGTGTCCAAAGTCGACTGATAACACTCTGACTTGTATTCAGAGCTAAAGCCACAGTACGTTGCCGGGAACCAGCTTCTATCATTCCCACGGCTCTGAGCATTTCTTCCCTGCTTAAATGACGTCGCCGCTCCATAATAACGTTGGTTTTAATCAGTAGTAGGGAAACAGTAGCACTAATAATGTCTTCAATGCGTTGTATGTTTTTATAGGGAAAATATTGACAGCTTATTTTCATCTTTTACTCGAATTTGATTGAGAGTTCCTGATTCAAATTATGAAATGCACCAAAAAGGATCCATATAAATTTATAAAATCATAAATTTATTACAAAGCCACATCTCAATCTCAAGAAATCCGCATAAAAATGCTTGATCCCTAGACACTTTTGATGTGTGTATTTCAATTAGTAGAGTATTGGTAAATTCTATCAAGAAAACTCAACAGAATTTTTCTTAATTTAACTTTCAGCGTCAGTTTCGAAGCTTATTATAGGAAACCACTGGCAAACCTAATTAGTTTTTTTTTACCCGACTGCGCCAGAAGGAGGGTTATTTATCCAATTGCTAAGATCCTGAGGAAAATAGTTAGAGTAAAAGATTTTTTGATTTATGTATCTTTTTTTAAGAAATTAAAGTTCAAACAATGTGAAATATTGAGAAAATAAAATGATTTTTCACCGATATAATATATATTACTTAATTTAATATAATAACAGCATAATATAATAGAAGAACATATGCTTTAAAACGTCCACTTTAACATTTCAACTAATTTACAGTAATTATTTTTCTATAAATATTTGAAAACTGCTATAAATCACTGCGCGCGAGCAATTTCAAATCATCGCGTCGGAGGAGCTCTCTCCTCCCCTCACCCGATTCGTGCCGGAGTCCCTCAGGGCTCGGTCATCTCCCCTCTCAATTTTACGTTGTTCACCAGCGATATCCCTAAGAGCAAAAAGGCTCAGCTAGCCCTGTTCGCGGACGACACGGCCATTTATTATACTGGTCGTTGTCAGAACGTTATCGCCAAAACGCTCCAAACCTCAGCCAACGTCCTCGGCGCTTGGTTCAGGAAGTGGAGGATCGAGGTTAACCCCGATAAGAGTCAGGCGGTTCTCTTCTCTAAACCGCGTATCAATCCCCCCAGCCCCCGTCCGAACACTATGTACGGCAAGCCTATCCCTTGGGAGAAGCAAGCCAAATACTTAGGAGTCATACTTGACCAACACCTGTCCTTCGGGGCACATATCAAAGCAGCTCGCGACCGAGCTGCCTTCGCTATGAGTAGGCTTCATTTCATGATAGCGGCTAAGAGCAAGTTGTCACTCAAGTGCAAGTTGCGTCTCTATACCGCAGTGATCCGTCCCATCATGTCGTACGCTTGTGTTGTGTTCGCACATAACAAGCCTCGCTATATCCACAGGATGCAGACGCTCCAAAACCGATACTTACGTAGGGTCACGGGTGCCCCGTTTTACGTACGTAACGAACGTCTCCACGTAGACCTTAGGATGCCCACCTTATTGCAGTTCATGAAACGCCTCACCAAGCGTTTCTTCGATCGTGCAATAAAACATCGTAATCCCCTGATCGCATCGACCGCCTGATACGACCCCTTGCGTATCAGTCAGGTTCGCCGTCCAAGGAACACACTTGTAACTCCCGACGACGCTATCACTCTCCTCCAGGAGAGCCGTAGGGAAACTAGTACGCTCCTCAAGCGTAAACCCCGTTTCAAACCGCCGTCTTTCCGCCCTCGCCGTCGAGGTCCGTCGCGACGTCCCGGTAATTGCCCTCCCCGACCCTTGCTCGAGCCAGCCCGCGATGCTGTGCCAGTAGTTTTAAACCAGCCCCTAATTAATACCACTCAGATCCAGCCTGTCCCCTTGCTGCCCTCCCCCAGCGACGCCCTAAGCCGAGGTCCGAGCCCCACAGGGGGCGCCCTTAGCGTGTAGTCGCTTAGTTTGTAAGTTTTTTTGCCCTGGCTGGAGGCCTTAAATTCAAGGCATCCACAGGATAGACCGGTTGAGCAGACGACAACCTCCTAGGTTGAACTGCGAGATGCCATACACAAAAAAAATAAAAAATTTCAAATCAGTCCGCCACGAGGCTTTCTAGAGAGAGGACATGACAACAAATATTTACCCTATTTTAACTACTTATTTTATTTATTAAAACTTTTACTTATTTAATTTTTTTTTTAAATGAGAACATAAATTGTTTTTAACGTTAACGCCAACCTGTTGTATTTCCCTCATAACAGGTGTCACGTCAGGTTAAAATGTAATATAAAATAAACATAAGTAAATCGGTATGTAGTGATTTATTTGAATAGAATAAAAATATTTATTAATCAATCACAAATCAATAATAATTAATGAAGTTGGGTTTCTTTCTAAAGTTTAGATCAAAAAATTCATGCTAGAATAAATAAAAAACGACTTTAATATTAATCATAATTAAAGCTATAATTGCAATATATGGATAGTTAAATACTTATTTTATGCACTCGTAATTTAGTCATCCGTGTACGTTCAAATTCAAAAATGAAATTTTACTACAACAATTGCACTCGAACGGATCAAAGTGGGTTAGTTTGACTATAGCGCAAGAGAATGCGCCAGCGCTACGCACACAGTCACGCGCGCTTCTGTGTGCGTAAAAAATGTATTGAATTACCTAAACTTGACTTCGCGCGATAGACGTAAACGCTCTTAAACAAAATTGCGCAATAATGTTTTATTTTTAGGTCTCACTACAAAAAATAAGTGAAGCACAACTTTACACTAGAGGGCACCGTTGCGGTGGAGTGTTGGTCACGCTACAGCATGCAGTGACAGCTGCGTCTTGCAATTTCGAACAAGTTAATGGGTCAGTAAATACTTACGTGTATTTTAGGGTGTTACCACACCAATCGATCGATCGTTGATCGATGCCATCGATCGATGGTAGAATTGATTAATCGACGTCGATCGGCAGTTTTACTAACGTCGCCCGATGCCGATCGATGGCTTCGATCGGTGGTCAATGAATTGTTTATCGCCCGATATCCGTAGATCAGCCAAAGGTACCCCACCCCACCAATCGATCAACGTCGACCGATGTCTATCGATGGCATCGATCGACGATCGGTCGATTGGTGTGGTAACACCCTTATGATCTTTAAGTACCTATTGTGTAATATAAATAATACACGTGTGGACTTGGAAAATAAGATTATTATAGAAAGAAAATCATCTTTTACATTTTTAAATTCCATTGAAGTACCTCATCATTCTAAATTTGAAGTAGTGTTTGTCTTCTATGCCAGCAACTTCTTAAAACAACTGCGAAGTGTAGATCGATATTGTAACAAAAGCTTGATTGCGTGGCGCACTCCTGATGACAAAAGCTGCAGTATTTCGATGCATGGGGGCATTAAGAGAGGTCCCACGTTCACAAAAACTTAAGCATCCGTGGCTCTCTTAGCAGTCAACTCGACTAGCAACTTCTCCAATTAATTATTTGTATCACTATACCGTGGACATTAAGTATGTTTGGTTGCTTGTCGCGTGACTGAGCTGTATAAGTCTTCTTCTTTCTTAATATTAAAACTATTCCGCAGGGTCTCCCAAGCAATCAACCCGGCTGAATACAGGGTGTTTTCTGGTCAAGAAATTCTGACAGCAGACACTGTTCACTACTCTCGGCGTATAACAAATATAACCGTGCATCCCCATTATGTCCTGAGTAACCCGTATGTGAACGATATTGCTGTGATATTTGTGAGTAATATTAATTTATAACTAACTGTCTGTGTGTATTTTGTATTACATAATTTTATTGTAAATATGTAGTACGTAGCGTGGGAGCTTTCTCGAAGCGATGGGCGAAAGCTAGTGACAATAAAAGTACGACTAAAGTAAGATATTAAACTACCCTTTTTCTTTTTCAGCTTAATCAACCGTTCATTTCAATCACAAGTACACCAGTTGTTCTGCCAATCAGGGACGCTGATGTTACCGAGTTGACTCCTTGTAATGTGGCCGGCTGGGGAGCTCAAAACGCTACAGCTACTGTAAGTTATTTTGCATTCAATTGGGTATTCTTATGGCACAGAAATCTATACAGGATTAAGGGTTAATATAATTATCACCTTTATAAAGATTTTCATCTATCTGTCTAATAGCATACTTCTTTTTTATTGACCTTGAATATCTCACGGCTTAGCAATAAACATAACATTAAAAAAAAAAAACATTCAAGGTACTGAATTGGTGCGTAAGTTCAAATCACATTTTTTTTTCCACGGACCTTTACCTGATTCTTTTTCGTTTGTTGCAGGCTAGTGTACAGTTGATGCAGTTACATAAGCGGATATCCCTTCCGGGCAATTGCCAAACACATTACTCCGGTCAAATTAATATTCTAAATACTATGATATGCGCAAACGGTGTTCAGCAGACGGAGTTTTCAGGATGCACGGTAATAACTTAACGGTATTAATGTTTTCATGATGAGAAATTGTTTGGCTGTCACTTAATTAACACCTTACACCACCACCACCTTACCCCAGATTTTATATATTTGTTAGCCTGTACTGTCCCACTCTTGGGCAAAAACCTCCCCCCATTCCTTGCACTTTTCTCGATGTTACGCCTCTTTTTGCGAATTAACGAGAAAGCCATCCAAGGCGTCTCTTCTCGTTGGCCTGCCGCGACCCCGTCTAGCTGCCTCAGGACTCCAGTTTTGGCAGTTTTTATATACAGGCCCGCAGTTTAGCCGGCATCCTAAGACATGGCCTGATTATATTTGTTTAACTAATAATCTTGAGACATGTCATGTCAAGTATACACTCCAAAAGTTGCTACGATTAGCTTATACGTACTTTTGGTGTTCCAGACCAATGCAACAAAACATGACATGCAAAAAATCAATATAATTAACTTTATTTTCAGGGCGACATAGGGAACCCATTGGTATGCAGCGGTTCCTTGAACGGTATACTAATTCTAACCAAAAACTGCACAGTGAATGCAATTCCTGAAGTGTATACCCGAGTGTCGAGCTACAACACATGGATAAGGAATTTAACCGGTATCCCAGACCCAAACCCAGCCCCAAGTGGAGCAGCCACTTACCAACCTGGAATGGCAGTGTTAGCAGTGATCGCTATTGCTAAAATTGTAATCGCCAATGTATCTAACTAAAAGTTTATTGTAATAGGAGGAATTATTTCAAAACTATTGATACAGATACGAGTATAAGTCTTATTCTTATTTCATGTTTTTATATGTACCTACCTAATCAACTTTTCAAACTGTACCTAGATATTTTGATTTCATATATTATATTGAAATAATATATGATAATTAAAAAAAAAATATCACTCCAATATTTCGTCCTGGTTGTAAGTACTTACCTATTTGTTTTCAAAGAGTACTTTAAGAACAAATAGGTACTAAAAAACCTTATCTAAGAGGAAATTGATAATAAAAATATAATTCATGAACACTGTTTAGAAATAATCTGATAAGATTACAACTAATCTATCTGTACCTGCCACAACATGTCTAATAATACATTAGTACCTATATTTTGGAGTTTTATAAAATCATAGAACTTTCGTCCCGATAATATTATGTTATTGTCGCTTTTTTATGTTTTCTGTAAATAAAAATAATATTATGACTAAACGATATTATAATTTATCACACATCATCATCTGCCTAGCCTTTTCATAACTATGTTAGGATCGGCTTCCAGTCTTACCGGATTTAGCTGATCTGACCTCCACAACCCAGTTGTTACTGGGTAATACAAGACGATACCCTTTGGTAAGACTGGTTGTCAAAATTTCGGGCCACTGACTACCTGTAACGACTGTCAAAGATCTACAAATGATCTATAATTTATCAAAAATATCATTATTAATTTATCACCATTATCCGCTTATTTTAGGTTTAAGAGCTTTTAAACAGACTAATACGGCAGGCTGATACCTACTGATTGATAGTCATGCATTAAAATCCTTCTAATAGTAATTATCAAAATTTTATTGACCCCCAGGACGGTGCTTGAAAAACCATTACATAAAGCGTATCACCAATACAATCATTAGAGATAATGAAAATAACGCACTCATTTAGATTCATATTCGTAGTAAGCGCGAGGCGACAAGCCCAAGAAACCAAATCATTCATATAATCAGAATGATTTCGGCATGCATCTTAAGTGCCTACTCCAATATAATCATAGCCCACAGGCGCAGGATGTCTTCTTCTTCCATACTTGTCTATTACTCGTCATTTCATCAGTCACCTCCTTTCTTGCCAAATCATCCTTCACACACTCCATCCATCATTATTATGGTTCATTCTATCGTTTATATTGTCTTCCACTACTCTAAAAGCCACCGACATTCACACTCAAAACTTTACTCACTACATTTTCCTCATTCCTCTGCATCACATGCCATGCCAAAACAACCGATTACCGCACAACCTTTCAGTCACCGGCGCCACTTTCAGACTTCCTCCCATGCACTCATTTCTTATTTTATCCATTCGCGTAGCACCACCCTCCCTCCTTATCATTGTCATCTCAGCCACATGCAAATGCCTTTCAGTCATCCCTTTCGTGCCCCAACATACGCTGAAAAACTTACGTTATAATAATCACCATACTAATGATCGTAGTGGTACTGGTTCTGGGACTCGGCGTGCTGTATTTTCTAATGCGGGTATATCGGCGTTGTCATGTACGCTGGACCGACCGACCTCCGACCTTACACAGGGAGAACTTGTTATTATATCCTGTTCCGGATCATCACATCACGCCGGCTCCAGCTGAGATGCCGGTGGCCTCGACTTAACAACACTGCTGTTTTTCGATATGGATGGACTATACAGGGTGCAATTGAAGTCATGGACATTATGTTAAACCAAGGCACTACTCATGATACTAATTACATTAGGGCTCTATTATGCAAGTCAAAAATATTATTTATGAAATTATGGATAACCTTATAAAAATTAATAAGCCATATTGCAAAAGGCTTATTATTGCAAATAAACACTAAAATTAATAAAAACAAAATACTTTATAAACGCCAATAAGTCTTAAAGTATCAAAATCTTAAAGCGCAGTACAGAACGCAGAACTAAAAGTAAACAAACATCGGCATTTCCTTACAAGTAGCAATAACAATAAGCTCAAAAGCATGCCGCCCGACCCAAACTCTCTCCGTCCCGCTCCCTCACTCGCAAAAATACAAATATCACCCCCGCGCGTTGCCAAAAAGAATACATACTTTGGCCTCAAACTGGACATCTGTAACTTGAGCACTAACCACTGCAAAAAATTTGGATACTTACACATTAATCGACTAACTGTTTATCTTTAGTGAATAAACTAGTCGTTTCTAAAATGGCCTTTGATTAAACACTTCAATAGATTATAGATAAATATTCATCATCTTTATCATTGTCCTGCCCTTATCCCAATTTCTTTTTCGAACGGCGCTGCATTTCTTCTTCTTCCATACTTTTTAATTACTGATTATCTCAGTTATTAAAGACAAATATTCATTTAAAAAAAAAACAATAACTAGTATCATTGCCTAGAATCTATTTGCACATTGGGTACTTAATTGTAGCTAAACATTGATACAATATTATGGAACTTAAATTGTAGACGGTCAGTTGAGTTATTGTCGGTGTTGACATCTTTTTGAGGCAGACTGTACCTACCTTATTATTTTAACCTTCGATCCACTGAAGCACACTGAAGTGATCACTGTGTTTACATTGGATTTAAAACAATATGTTTCTTTAGTAGTCATGATGATTGGTAAGTACAATACGATGAATTTATTTTTATTTCGGTCGACAGTTTTTTCAATGTATCATAGTGATTATCTTTTGTGACGTGAAATTCTATCAGCTACTGATAATATAGATAGTAGTCCTTTACAATTAAATGAGCAATATCTGTTATCACGTTGCCAAAAACGACAATAACGATTTGGATGAAAGATTCAGTATACAGGGTGCAATTTAAATTATGGGCACTATTTTAAACTAAGGCACTACTCAAATAATTGCATTAGCTACTATTACGCAAATCAAAAATATTATTTATGAAAGTATAGAAAACCTTAAAAATGTAATAAGCTATATTGCAAAAGGCTTATTATTGCAAATAAACACTAAAAGTAATAAAAACAAAATACTTCATAAACGGCAATAAGTCTTGAAGTATCAAAATCTTAAAGCGTAGAACTAAAAGTAAACAAACATCAGCATTTCCTTACAAGTAGCAATAACAATAAACTCTAAGACATGCCACCCGCCCCGAACTCTCTCCGTACCGCTCCCTCACTCGCAAAAATACGAATATCCCGCGCGGGGTGGGCCTCCCAAACTAGTGTCATAACGAAAGCACAAGTGAACTGCGCAAGTGCGTTGACGTGTTATTGATTTACGATTGATCCCGTGACGTAATCGCGGCACGCGCCTCTTGTGTCTTACTCTTGGATTGCAGTGCATTAAGTGTTAGTGTTAGTGGACTAATTGGGAACACGTTGCCTCGACCGGGTAATGTGCAGGCTAGGTACACAAACTAGCAATACCTACAAATGGTAAATACATCGTGATTCCTGGAGAATTATTGTAAATCCTGTGATTCCAACTTTGAAAATACGCCAAAACTAAATGAAATTAATTTTACCTACGTAAACATATTTTTTTTGTTTTAATGTGTGTCAGTTGACGTAGTTTTGACAGTCCAAAGCCGACAAAGTATGAGTCGGGCGGGGTCAAAGAACTCACGCACGCATTAGTGTGCCTAGTCTACAGCTCAGCATTCGATAGCGCGTACGCAACTATTTGATACTTTTATGAGTTACTACATTTTTGAGGTTTTCCATACTGGCATCAGTAATATTTTTGATTTGCTTAATAGTAGTACTAATGCAATAAGTATCATGAGTAATGCCTTAGTTTAAAATAATGCCCACGACTTCAATATGCACCCTGTAGAGTTTTACGGGGACAAAAAATTGATCCAACTAGTGAATGATAACACATTGTTTTGAGATTAGATATAGATAATTACAAAAACTCTAATATTAACACTCAGTTCCCATTAGGACTCAGTAATTAGAACTCACTCAAAAATATAGAGCGCTATAGCTCATTTGGTTCAATTTAAGTAATTGAGCTTGGTTTTATTTGTCCTTATTTTTAACTATCTGACATTAAAAATGGACAAGTTTTTGTGTCTATTTGTGACTGTTTTATGTGGTGAGTATTTTTTTAAAATAACCTATTTTATTTCTAAGACATCATATTTACAATCAGTTTTGAACTAAAAAATATCGTCAAGGTCTCATCCTGTTTCTAACTTTTATCTACATACTATAGGTACTTACTTAGGGTAAATCAATAGATGCTGAAATATGATGTTGCACGATTCTGTAAATGTTACTTACATAAATTACATAATTGTGATTATTTTTATAAACAGTGTCATGCACGAGCTCTTTAAATGCTGAAGGGCCATTCCGAATACGTGACGGATTACCTGCTGCTGAAAACGAGTTCCGGTATATGGTAATTTTTGTTTTTATGATATTTTAGATAGGTACTTTTTCTAATTTTGGACCTATTGGACTGATTAAGTTGAGATATACTAACTTACAGCCCGTTCACGACGATTCGTGTTTTTTTTTTGACGTATCGCCTTTTTTCACAATCCGCCATTTTTTTGTCGACGGCAATGCTTTTTCAATGCCCTTGTTCACACGGATCACGAATCGTGAACTCTGACACCAGGTTAGGCACTAACCACACGATAAAGAAGAAGACGAATCGTGAAAAATCACGGACACGTCTTAAATCACGTATCGTCTTTTAAAAATCAGGTACGTCAAAACACACGAGCCGTGAATTTTTTATGACGGATTCGCTGTTGCGCTCGCTCCCAAAAAATCACGGAATCGTGATGAAACACGATTCC
The DNA here is from genome assembly GCA_964057025.1 of Standfussiana lucernea. Classification (NCBI taxonomy): domain Eukaryota; kingdom Metazoa; phylum Arthropoda; class Insecta; order Lepidoptera; family Noctuidae; genus Standfussiana; species Standfussiana lucernea. The sequence continues at coordinate 10,755,443 of OZ059793.1, read as the reverse complement.
GTATGCAATGTGAACGTCCATCCGTCATGACATATCGTGTTTTATCACGGATCCGACCGAAACTATGAATTAAAGTTTACGCAGATGAATGAATTTTGAAAACTCACTGTTTCTGTCCTTGTCCCATTCTACTTGAAAATATACCATTTTCCAAGAACTGTTTGCACTTTAAATATTTAAAATAATGATATAATATTATGTCAGTTAGTGTAACCATTTCTTATAGGTTAACTTCGCATGCCATATTGAATTTTGATATCCTTTCAGATTTCATTGCAAGAGTTAAGTAAAACACATACTGCCACTAGAGGACACAAATGTGGAGGAGCATTGGTTACCCTGCAGCATGCACTTACAGCTGCATACTGTATCCTTGACGCCATTTCAAGCTCTGGACAAACGTTGGTAACGTTAATTAAACTATAATAATTATAATACTTTACTTTTACTTTTTTATCTATATCTGTCGACATATGGGCCGTGAGTACAGCAGTCATTGAGCCGAGGATCTTGACAGCATACACCATTTCAAAAAGGCTCTTCTTAATTTATTAGGCGAAAAAGCTTACTACACAGTCAATGAGTACCTAGAAGACAAATTATAATGTAATGACATTTTATTTTCTTTTCATTAAATAATTATTTCCCTTTTCTACTTAATCTAATTTAATGTAAATGTACCTATGCATTTTTAATTGTTATGATTGTATTTATTAATATTGAATGTTTTAATTATTTTTTACCAATTATAAATTGTAATGAGAATATTTGTACGCCGTTGACGGCAAGACATAGCGTTCATTTTATTATTATTGACATCTTTATTCTACTAACCTATGTTCTACAAATAAAATTATTTGAATTTGATAGTTGTGTCGGCCAATGGATTAATAGCCAAGAGCCTTGACCAACATCTGAGGAGGCTCTCGCTTGGCAGCTGGATCAAGGACTTGATTCAGAAAGCAGTACTTCTGGACACGGCGCGTATTGTTAGGAGGTTCCTCTCTCAAAAGACCTGACCACCGGTAGCTCGGACCCTGTTCTCGGTGCCGGTGGGCTACTATTTTTATATTTTTAAATGTTTTTATTTTATAATAATATAGTATAGGTATAGAAATATTTAAAAATGTATTTAATATGTACAGAAATTAATAAGGGAATAATACTTTTATAAAAATGAAAATTTTTAAAAACTTCTGAAAAAAAAAATTGACACTAGGTGTCGGAACAAAAATCAAAATCAAAAAATTATAAATCAAAGACATTTCTCCAAATTAGGCTGATAATCAGCACTTTATGTACGTCAAAGTTCACAAGAGACAGTGCCCCAAAACGCCCGCCCTTCGCCACTTCCTAGTGTTTTAGCTGGGAAGAAGAAGTGGCGGAACAAGCTTCCCAGCAAACAACAACAGAACATTTAGCTACTCTTATTCAATACCTATTTGTCTGCTTAATTATGATAACTTGTTTTCAGAGCCCAAATCTTTAACACTAACACTAGGACTGTTTACAGGTACTTCAATTTAATAAATCCGGCTGAATACAGAGTTTTCGCTGGTTCAGTGCGTCTGTGCGACGATACTTCAGCTGATCGCACTCGGCGCATTGCAAACATCACCATACACCCGGAGTACGATATAAGTTTACCTCTCGTCAGAGACTCGTTCGTTAACGACATTGCTGTTATTATTGTAAGTAATAATAAATGTTTGTTAACTGAATTGCTGTTAAGGTTACAGGCGTTGGTTATTATGAACTTCATGCAATCAAATTTTTTCAGCTCAGCACACCGTTCTTCAGCTACACAGTGGCACCACTGTCGATTTCAGACATTGGCTCAGATCCTGTAGAATGCACTTTATCCGGCTGGGGCGTAAGTAAAACTTTTACCTTGCATATAACAAAACGCTACACAACAACGCAAGCAACTTGCTTAGTTAGGTACCCTCGTTTTCGTCCTATCTTACATAGGACTTAAAACATAACTGACAAAATGTGAATGGGTTATTTGGTACACCTCTACTTAAACCTTCGGGGATCTTATGTTATATTACTTGGAATTGCAAATTTTGGTCCCATGTCACAGCTATCGCTAAGTTCAGTGAAAAGTGAGCAAAAGAGCCACAAAAGTGCTTTTTTTCTTTTGTGAAAGGGATTTGAATATTTAAGTATGGAACCTACCCTGAAGCCTGGCCTGCCTTCCGTCTACATTTTTTTAAATTAACAGTCATGCATAAAACTTATATTTATCAATAGCTGATATTTTTTATTACAAATAGATTTTTTTTTCTTTAACCTGAACTGTCCCACTCCTGGGCAAATGCCTCCCCCATTCTACATATATTATGTTGCGCCTCTTCTCGCCAATTAATGAGAAAGTCAATAGAGAAGCTTTTTTTTTATTCAAGGTTTCTTCACGTTGATGTTATTATAATAATCATTATTCGATCACAAAATTTGTTATAGTGGGGTACACCACGGTTGAAGTACGCACCAATGCTGTCGACGACGGATGAAACGGTTTGCCGTTCAACGATTCAGGACCCATCATCATTAACACCAAGTACGATGTGCGCATGGAGTTCCACATTCACTGCCACCGGATGCTGGGTAACTACTTACTGTAATTAGGCCGGGGAACAGCCTCGCTGATTCGAGATAGGACCTTGGCCCAATCCTGCTGTACCTTGGCAGTAGGAGCAGTCAAGTAAAGTTTTAATTATTGTGTTTTCTAATAGATATTTAAAAGTAGCAGCCAAAAGTCTAGACTTGTGTTTGGTGTTTGTTAATGACTTGGAGGTGTTCTATAAATCTCGGATCTCTGGTCTCTGAGAACATTAGCGTGATAATTGAACCTGTATTTATAATCAAACACCGTTAAGAGGCGTATCAGAAAAAAAACGCGAAATTGCAAGTTTTCTTCGTTGAAATTGTATGTTATCCGTTCGTTGTTTGAAATAACAATTACTTGTTAAAAATAGTTCGTTTACAATAAAGGAAGGAAACGAATTTTAGATAAATTATTAATTTATTCATTAATAATCATTCTCCCGATGCATGTTTAAACAAAAACTCACGGAGACGTGATTTGGGAGCTCTAATTTAAATTCAATTGAATATCTGCTGTACTGAAAATGTGGTAACAGTTTTAGTGTCGGTGTCCCTTCCGCCTTGTATAAACTAACCCATTTTAATTTTTTGAAAAATTATTTTCAGGGCGATCAGGGTGGCCCGTTGGTCTGCAACGGTAACCTTGTGGGTATTTTTGCCGACTATTGCGGAGTTAACTTTTTAATGCTTCAACTGTATACGCGGGTCTCAAAGTACACTACATGGATAAATCAGGTCGTCGCCCAACCGATACCTGAGCTTGGACCGGAACCTCCAACACCACCTCCAACACAACGCCCACCTGTGGCTGAACCCTGTCCAGCAGAAGGAGGAGCACCCACTTTCAAACCTGGAATGACAGTATTAGCAGTGGTCGCTATTGCTCAAATTATAACCGTCAATGTCTTCAATAAATGTTGTTTAAACAATGGATATTAGGTAGCTCTATTATAGTACTTCCTTTTTATTTAAATGTAAAATTGCGGATAAAAATTTAACTTGTCAATAATGTAAAACTTCTTTTATTATAACGAAGGAAACTATCTTCTCGGTTGACTATTTCCCCCAAATTAGCGAATTACTTACTTATATATTATAACTATTTTATTTATGTCTAGCGATATTTATTATATAAATTAACCGAACCAACTTTTCACTTTGTAACGCAACTGGACATACTTTCATGGTGACCTTAGTGACTTCATTTTTTTCCATGACAGGCCCTAGCGAAAATTAAAAAAGGCCCGTTACACATATCATATTTTCATAATTTATTCACATCTGCGGATGAGACGGATTTTGCTTGTTGCAAACAATTTAACTACGTTACGTTTTCACCGCGCGGTCGTGCTACGGCCTCCGATCCGACGACGCCAAGCAGGGAACGATACCGTTACCCATCAGGGTAGGGACTCTCCTCCCCCCCCCCCTCAGAGCTCACATGAGCAGACTTTCATCCTCACCTGATGAGTTACCGTCCAGTCCCACCAAAACGAGTACACCCCCATATCACAATACTAAAAGAGAGAGTCCGTTGTCCAGTAAGACTGGGATGATATAAATTGATAGATTTTGATGACAGTTGTAAAAATCAATTGAAGGGTACTTTAATTTCTTAAAGTCGTCTACAATACGCTTGTGAGTAGTGACTTGCTGCCGCATGAGCTTCATGACTATTTCGTATCTCTTCAAACATTTGGTTTTGCAGCTCTATGGACAGAATTATATTTGTATCTACGTAAGAAGGAAGCAAGATGCAAGCAATCATAAAATGACGATAACTTAAGCATGACGAGCAGTTTACGTGAGCATTACATATTTATATATCAGTAATCCGAAAATGTAATGGTACAGTGAATGCACCATTTGAGATCAAATGACCTAAAATCTCAGCTGATCTTTGAAACAGCTGTTTTTTTTTTGATAAATTTCTTGTCCATTATCTGACACTAAATTAGGTGACTCTTCTGTATAGTCTTTAATTGTGATAAAAATATTGATTAGAACTAATAACGTATATCTAAACGATAACGCAGCGATAAGCAACATAACTCAGTGAACAATACGTAAAGCAGTTTGCTCCAATATTTTGGTTTGATAATAAAAAATATTAGAGCTAATTCAATAGTATAATAGATTTTTGTGACTACCAACAAAAACATGGACATGTTTTGGGTTCTCTTTGTGAGTGTTTTTGGTAAGTATTTGTTGGATAATAAACATTTTATTTTTACTTAATATTTTTGTGGCTTTATCCGCCAAATTCCCTGAGTACAACATGGATTGTCTGAATGTAAAATCTCCATACATTCATTGGGCGATCATGGGAGAATTTCTTGCACATTAAAGGCCACCGGCGAAGGGACTAATGACGCGGCTTGCGTCTAGTCGCAAGGCGTATGACGATTAAACCTGTAGCTCGTGACCAAGAGTTGTATCGCACAGAAGCGGTTTAAATGTGGACAGTTTGGTACACTTCGCAATTTCTCATCCTGTCTTTCAATATCTAAACTCTTACAGAAGGCTTATAAAACAAAAATTGCCTACGAAATATATAATAGTATAAAGTAACAACTACCAGGTAGATAGATACATCTATGGACCGCCTCCACACAGCTCCTAGGTTACTATTTTTCTTTCGTTTAACTTATTGCATTTAACAATTATTATTATATTGATTAACAGTCACATGTACCAGCTTTGTATATGCTGAAGGGCCAAACAGAATACTTAACGGATCGCCAGCAAATGAAAACCAGTTCCCATATATGGTAAGTATTATAATTATTTTGATGCCTTGTTTGGTACCTGATATCTTCTTCTAAAAGTTTTTGTAGAAAAACGAGAGTTTATACAGGGTGGCGGTTCAGCCACCTGCATCTTCCATAGAGGTGGGTCTACACGTCATATTACACAACTGTTCAATAGAAACTCATATTTCTGATTCCGATTCGTTATAAGAAAAAAAAATTCTTATACAACAGCAGACTGGCTTTTCCAATGAAGGAGAAAAGCTATGATTTTTTTTATTAATCGGATGTGACTTAATTGCCAACCTATATGTACTAAATATTCGTTTATTTTAAGACCTAGTAACAGTTAGCGAAATGAGGACGCCAAAGCCAGTGGTCTAACTTAGCCCTGGATCGCCAAACCTGGCAGTCGTGGGGAGAGGCATTTGTCCAGCAGTGGAATAAATAACACAGGCTAAGGGTATCAGAATGAAAAAGTAAATTGAAAACGTTTTTTGCAAAAAAATCAAACCGACTTCAAAACAAAAAAGCAAAAATTAATTTAGCTTCAGAAGTCGGTGGCCAAACAACTAAATCAATCAAGCAAAAGTCAAAGTTTTATTCATTTTACCATTTTTAGTTGTCAGTTGTATCCTATACAAATATTTGCCATGCATTTATTTTACATTAATTACAATATATATGTCACGGTAGGTGATAGGCTTATCCCCAATAAAATGGAACTTAAAATTCTAAGTGTCAAGATTTGGGTGTACTGTACACATCTGCGTACCCCCTCAGAGCATAAAGGCGCGATGTTATGTTATGATATTATGTAAACAATAAACATCCAAGCGATTGCAGTCGCAGCAATCGCGACAGACGATTTGCTGTCTATTATTAAAGAGTTCCATTGTACATTTCCGAAGATCAGCATCAGTTCTTCACCAAATTTAAAACGCGACCACCGCGAAGCAATATTCTTCACATCAAATCGGTTCACAACTGGCAAAGATATCGCTTAGTTAAAAATATAATTAAAAGTAGCCAACAATATAGCTACGTTGACATCTTTTCAGATTTCGTTGCAACGAATAGGCCTATCACCGACTACAACTAGAGGACACAGATGCGGGGGAGCATTGGTTACGCTACAGCATGCAGTGACAACTGCATCTTGTACCCTCGACATCGTCGGTAATAACATGTCAGTAACATTAATTTAATAATATAGTCCATTTTAGAGTTGTATAATAAGATAATAGTATAATATTTCCAAGACATTTGTGTTTGAAACTCTGGGGCCGTGGGGTTCGAGTGCTCACAGCCTACGGTTTTTCCTTGGGCAGAGGCTAAGCTTGCCACATTACCAGCTCTCTCTCTTGAGCACATTACCAGCTGATAGCATTGAGGAGTAGTTTACTTATGCCATTTTTGGTTCGGTTTAGTTCGATTAAATATCCTTGGTTGATTTTGAAAATAAGATTAAGATTGTCTTGCAGGGTGCCAATCGCTCCGGCTGCATACAGAGTTTTCGCTGGCTCAGTGGATCTAACCAACTACACTTCAGCTGATCGCATTCGGCGTATAGCTAACATCACCATACACCCGGAGTATAATACTAGCATTATACCCAGCAACCAATTGCCTCACGACATTGCCGTCATTATAGTACGTGAGTTTGCTTTATTAAATTGCTATGTGGAGCGTGCTTTAAGTTGTAAAAAACGCAAATAGCTGCAAAAATTTTTGCTATTTTGATTAATTTGTCATCACTACAAAATTATATTACTCGTATTATTAAATATCGATCTGAATGGCACTGACATATTGGTCGGGTCAAGCGTTATTGGATTTTACATAAAAGATTTCTCAGTATCAGCTCGGAATTTGGAAGACAACCCCGTGCTTCGGAAAACGTTAAGCCGTTGTTCTGCCATGTCGATTGTCGCCTCATCGGAATTTGAGAGGAAAGAAACAGAGACTGCACCTGTGTGTGCGTTGTTTACCTATATTATTGCAATTTATATAAATAGTTTTAGTACATGAAGTTTATAGCGGTATTTAATGATTTTTCGTGAAAAATTTATTTGACACCATCAATACACCATCTTAAGGCGAGTAACATTGTTATCACAATGACTTCTTACAATCATTTTTTTTTTCAGCTTGGAACACCATTCTTAATCATCACAGTGGAACATCTGCCTATAGCCAACTTGGGCCTTACTGAAACAGCATCATGCACACTTTCTGGCTGGGGAGCGCAAGGTTCACCAACTACTGTAAGTTTTTGTATTATACAGGTTATATAAACAGCTGAAAATAAGCAGTACAGCTTTTACTATGAGACCTAGCATGAAATATAAAAACATCTGATCCATGTATTCACGTTTACATAACTTCATTAAATATTTGGAACAGTTTAAATTTTTATGAATATTTAGATGATTATTTATTTATTTATTTATTTAAACTTCATGTACAATAGTGGTACATAGGCGGACTTAATGCCACAAGGCATTCTCTACCAGTCAACCTTTGGGTTAAATTGGACAAAATTGTGATAGGGTACAAAAAAAATAAAATAAAAATAAGAATACTACTTTCGAAAATGTAGGGATATACACAAATAATAATGTTTGTATATGATTATATACAAACTTAAAATAATTATCAAAATGTGTATATAGAAAAGCGTTAATGGGCGTCAAAATATTCGTCCACATCGCTGTCGACAGGAATAGTGCCCGTAAGGTTGGCAGCATTGCCACGTTGGATGCAATGCTGTTTCTTTGACCAAAAAATAGGGTAGCCAAAGTCAAACTCAAAGCATTGAACACCAGCATGCAACACTTTTGAATGTCAAAACAAAAAAAAAACTTAGCCACAGTCCCAGTCACAGGGCATAATAACTTGTGAAAGTACTGTAGTTGGCCATTCGAAAGCGTAGCCTAGCCGTCTGGAATAGTTGATTTTTGCACGTGATTTCACGTTTGGCCCTAAGGTAAAAGTTGTTCGACCCGTTTTCGAGTTTTTAGCTTCATTGTTAATATAATAATTTAATCGATTCTTTTCGCTTGTTGTAGATAAGTTTGCAGTTGATGCATACACAAAAGTTGACGGTTAATCAATTTATATGCGCTTCGATAGTCGGTTTAACATTATCAACAAGCGTACTATGTGCTGGGGCTCCAAGCGCCGGTATAATACAGGGAGCGGCCGGATGCACGGTAAGAACATAATATGAATAGGTCTCTGGGAACTGTTTATTAGTAAGAGCCCCTGGGATACTGCTGAGCATGGGGTCCTGGGTTAGGGGGAACAGAGAGGCGGGAGCAGTTGGATGAAGTGATATTGGGTTTTTTCATTAGCAGCCCGGGCCCTAAGAGCTGGGATTTGTGCCCGATTTTTGGTACGTGATTCACTTATTCTCCTACTGGCAATATTTGGGTGAACCTTGAGGCTAACCCTTCAAGACATTAATTATGTTAAATGAGGTCGGATAAAAATAGTATTTTCATAAAAATAACTAGCCTGATCCTCTTTTCCCGATTAAGTACAAGACGACATGTCAATACATCGAGATTTCTATAGTATTAAGTTTGCTTTCCGTAATAAATGTTCAAATTGATTGCGAAAACGGAATCAAAATTTATTGTGGAGTTCAGAAAATCTAGGTGAACACAAGAAAAAAGACTTTGTTTCGGGGAGTGAGTGTTTAATTTTTTTTTTCCAGGGTGACGAAGGTAGCCCGTTAGTCTGCCAAGGTGGCTTGGTGGGTCTTCTCATCGAAACCAGTGACTGCTCATCTGTACCTTACAGCCCTCAAATATACACCCGGGTCTCCCATTACAGTGCATGGATAAATCATGTCGTCGTTCAACCTATACCCGACCTAGGTCCTGAACCTTCAACACAGACTCCACTGACAACGACAACGCCAGTGACTTCGCCAGCACCTACAACTGTGCCCATTCCAGGTGGAGCATCCACTTCCCAACCTGGAGTGGCATTGTTAGCATTGATTGTTATTGCTCAAATTATAACCGTCAACGCTATAAATCAAAGTACATAATTAAAACTAACTGTTATTCATTATACATTTCAACATAGAATTTGTTTTTAATTTTGTATCATAAATCTTCAAATTCAATGTCAAATCTAACATACCTGCTGTTAAAAGAATTGGTATACCTATATAATGTTATTTATTTTGTTGCGATAAAACAAAAACTGGCTGCGATTTAAGTTATAACCTCAAAGTCGTTTTGGCCGTTTTCGCCACTCGTAGCAGAGATCTTTCTGGAAAACAAATGAATCATCAAAAAATGAATGAAAAAAAATGAATGGGTCATTATTGAGTATTTTTTTTAGAGTGCAGGCTGAGTATTTTTAAGTCCCCATAAAGACAAATTTTTGATTTCAAAACCAATTTTTAAAGCAATGAAAGAGTTGTCCAGTGAAAACCATAATGCGTGAACCTTTTATCAGTTGATATTTTATCGCAAATATCTATGTACAACGCGTAAGTGACGCGTTTCATGCCTTTTACTTGATTAATGGTTCCTTAGTGAGATAAGATTGCAGGTGCTTCTAGATACAATAAATAAGCGATTGTTTAATTACAGTGAGTGTGAAACGGTCAATTTTAAAAAATAATGTGTATTTTTTTTTTAATAATTTGTTTGTAAATAACAAAAATGGAAAGACTTTTGTTTTTATTTGTGATTGCTTTAAGTGGTAAGTTTTTTTAAAGTATAAATTTAATATGTTTCGTTTTTTTTTTATTCAAAATAATTTCCGTCACTGAAACATGTGCAATTGTGTAATTTGCATTTTCCTCACATACTTACGTAATTATCGTGTTCAAAGCTAGATAAAGTAACATTCTCAATCTCATCATCTTAGATAAAGTGAGAATGATGATGACATCAATGTCCTGCCCTCATAACAACTTATTTGAGGATGATAAGTTATGATAAGTATTTTGTGTGTACATAAATGAATAGATCACTTAGAGCTATAACTGTAAACTGCACGTCAGACGCACGCATTCGTCATTTTACGCTTGCGTGCGCATTGCTTGCATCTTACGTATAAACAAAGAAGTGTGGCCACGAAGTGTATTATGCATGTCACTACTCAAGTGTATTGCAATACGGACACACAGTACAGAGACTCTTATAACCATCTCGCAGCATAAATTAACGATCTACAATTACAATTTATGAATGGAATTCCGAATGAAACAAATAAAGTCTATGTATGATTTCTCGACTTTAAATAAAGTTGTTTGATATTATTATAATAACATCTTCATCGTAACTTGACATTTGCCTAAGGAAAAGACGTACTCTCGCGATGATACTTGAAATAAACTGATCTTTTTTGCAGCTCGAATGTGTTTGGCGATTTTTAAATTTGTTAATTTGATCAACAGCTGCAAGCCCAACTTACAATACAGGACCAATAAGGATTTCAAACGCACTTATTGCTGAAGAAAACCAGTTCCAATATATGGTAAACTTTTTTTTTATATGGGAAGAAGGTCTAATTTTACAAAAAAATATAATTTTGTTGAAATTATTCTAGATTTCGTTACAACAATTAAGTGAAAGAGAAACTGCCACAAGAGGGCACAAATGCGGCGGGGCATTGATTACATACCAGCATGTACTGACAACTGCATCTTGCACTTTTAACAACGTCGGTGGGTTAGTATACCTAGTTTATTTATGGGAAATATTCAATTGGTGATTTTTTTTTAAAGTTGGTGGAAAAACCCGAAAATTTTCAGGTAAGGTTAGATCAATGATACGCGAGCCTCTGCAACGGCAAACGATCGCTACACCCAAGTTAATGGCTAATAGCCACGGAGTGTATTTGTACTACGAGTATAAGGCATAAAGTATTAATAAGAGCGCACGAGAAAAAGATATTGGGATCGACGCGATCATCTGAGCAGTTATTCACGCTACCAACTTTTTGTACTGATTGATCCCTATGGATGCAAGTGATTTGATGACAAAACACGCAAGGGCTAGCTTAACATAGTATAAAAGGTAATGACTTCCTCCAACCTCCAACCAAATCCTAAGTTGTACAGAACTTAAAACAAAGCGTGGCATGTTTTACAGGGTGTTCTCGCCAATCAACCAGACCGAATACAGGGTGTTCGCTGGGTCAGTTGTTCTTTATAACGATACTTCTGCTGATCATCATCGGAGTATAGCTAACATCACTATACACCCCTTTTTTGAATTGAGTCGGCCGTTTAATAACGATATTGCCGTTATTACGGTAAGTGGTCAACCAAAATTTCTAACTTAAAACCTTCAATAAGTAACTATGAGTTAACATTATTCTTTCCGTCGTGAAAATATAGTACTATGACAGATTTCCTGCAGTATTGTCTCTTCCTCTTCCCGTAATCCATCCAAAGATTGTCTTGAAAAGATCGCTTTTAGCAATAAGACCGCCCTTTGAGAAAATGTTTTTTGTTTTTTATGAATGTTACTTGCATCTTGTGCATAATAAAGAATATTCTATTCTATTCTATGACGCATGTAAATCACCATTTTCAGCTTTCCTCTCCATTCCCTGATGACGTAGTTGTACCGATCGGATTGTCAAATTCGGCAGACGACGCTGTCACTTCAATTGCTAGTTGCACAGTTACAGGATGGGGAGCCCAAAATGCATCAACTTCTGTAAGTAGCCCTCCTTTCTAGCTTTTCTTGACGCTAGTCAGCTACTTCTATTGTTAATCGGACGAAGTTTTTGGGTATTGAAATATCACTTTATATATTATTTATTTTTGTTGCTTTATTGATACCTTTTCGTAACGATTACAAAGTTGTGTATACAAACTTAGTTTTAGTCCACCCTAAACCTCTTAAGGGTGTGTCATGGTGCTCATCATTATAAACAACTTTTACAACAGAAACAACACAGTTCAGGAAAAAGAAATCAGTGGCCTTATTTTTACTTGTGTTAGCATAATTCGTCAAAGAGTTTCATAGAGTTGTCATAAGGACAGGATATCAGACACTTCACTCATATAAATGTTCCGGGTAAATATCAATTAAAGTGAATGCTCATTTTTACAGTCCACGTTCAAAGACACAGACAAACCGACATATAAATAATCTTAATCTGCTACTATGTAGGTAATCAGTGGACGCGAGACAATGTGGCCAAACCTGAATGATTGTTCTCTGTGTGTTCAGACGTTTTATTATTCGAACCAACATCGTTTGATTCGTTCACAAATTTTTCACTTCTGATTAATTTTATATTGACACGTTTCACTTTTAGTGCAAAATGCCGATCAATTGACATAAATGAACAAAAAGTAAAGCTTTTTAAATCAGTGGGGTTACCACGGCCTCTTAATGCAGGAATAGTTAAGTTCTATTTAGAGAGTGGGAAGAGATTGCGCTAGAATGCTGTCTAGCGCCATCTCTCTCTCTCTGGTAACCCCACAGGACTACTATAAATACTTAATATTTTATAATTATATTTATTGTAGAGAAAACAAACAATTGTACAATGAATGTTTCAGTAGATATTACAACAAATTTAAAGCATTACGTCATTTGTTTTTGCACAAAAATCCATTGTTTTTTTAGGCAAGCACACAGTTGATGTACCTGCCAAAGGCAATATTTAATCAAACCTTGTGCGCTGAGATCTACAGCGATCTGGATCTAACCGTTGAGAGAAACATGGTTTGCGCGACCACAAGACAATTGGCGCCTTCTGGATGCGTGGTAAGATCATAGTTCATAAATAATAACACTCCCTTATATCCTCGTAACGTGTTCTCTTTAGTGGCACTCGTATTAACTTGGAAATTGCCATTTTAACCCGCATTCTTATCATCATCGAGTTTGCTGTAATTTTGACAACGATTATTTTTTTATATTAAATAACGAATGCAGACATAATTATTCCATGTCAATGCTGAAACCCAATACAGGTACTAAAGGAACTTTAATAAACGGGTAAGCCTGATATTGAATACCATTATGGATGCAACTCTGTTTCAGGGTGACCGCGGCAACCCGTTAGAATGCTTAAGGCACCCTGTATACCCTGGCCGCCTTATGGGTCTTCTCACCAAAACAAATGACTGCACAGCCTCTGATAACCCTGAAGTATATACCCGGGTTAACGCTTACTACGGATGGGTACACCAGGTCATCAATAATATAGCTCCAGCTCCCGCCCATGATGACGCAGCATCGACTCTCCAACCTGGATTTGCAATATTAGCAATATTGGCTTATATTCAAATGTACCTCTAATGTCTTAAATTAAGTTTTTTTTTTTAATTATTAGTGAAATTAAATAATATATCAGAAACCGTCACGTACAACAATTCCTGAGTGTTAAGTTACTCAGTAGTTACCCTAATTGATCGTGTAAGAGTTAAACCTTGTAATTCTGATAAACGAATTAACGGCTAATCCTGAAAAGGTTTAAAAGGTTGTTGATTATAACACAAACATGAGTTAAACACATGATTATTACAAAAAAGCCTGTACTTTTTTGAAAACCCTTAGGACAGAACCCATAAAAATCTTCAATACGGGTAACAGGACCGGTCCCTGAATATGACACAGAACTCGCCTCTTATTTTGTTTTATACCTGTATATTTTATATTTACCAGGTCTAGTTTATTTCTTCTCAAATTTAAAACAAGACCTGGTTCACGATTATATATAAGAACCTGTCTAGGTACTTTTAAAATACGAAGAAATGAATCCTGAAACTTCAGGAGACGTCATGAACGTTTAATAATAAATAATCGTCAAAATCCAAATTGGCTATAAAATAATGCATTTTAGAATTATAAATAAACGCCAAAGTAAACCTGCCTGTCGGTCCGTAACGTTTTCATGAATTTAGGCGCTCAAAGGATTCGGATAAAAAGTGCATCGACGCGACGGATTGAACATGACCTGAGATCCGGTGAAATACCTTCCGACATCCTCGCAGGCCAAGCCGCAGAAAATCTAGCTGTACATTAACCACATGCTAAATAGTGGTTGACCTCAATTAAAGCAATCCTCAAGTATGGAGCCAGGAAGTAATCAAAACCGAGTTATAACTAAGTTTCACAGCGCGCCGAGTACAAATACAACAGGGATCGATTCGGTCACACAGTTTACATTCCATTAATGATTTATCAATACATTGGCGATTGACTTTGGCGATCGTAAATCTTCATAACGTTGTTAATAAAAGTCGTTAGCCGTAAATAATGAAATGAAACTGGGTCAAACAAATCCCTGGCCCCAATGACGGGTTAATCGACTGGATTCAAAACAAAAATGTCAGCTAAAGGTCACTTGGTATTTTGTTTGACCTCCGTTTAAAGAAATGTTCCTAGATACAGAGTTTCTCATATAAACCGTGGACATTTGAACTATCCAAAAAAAAAATGATATAATTTTAAATAAAAAGCGCTAATTTTTAATCTAATAAAAACATTAATTCATAATATTAATTTAATTGCAATAATTCTGGGTCCGATCTCATCTCTATCTCCTTCTAGGGCGTAATAAATTCAGTATGTAAATACAGCTATCTACGATAACTTATTTTAGGTTTCCCGTCTCTCAGTCTTCACAGTTGTCTATAACGTATTTACTGGAACATCTGTTTTTGTTGAGCATTCTCATGCGCGTATTTCAAATTTCGCTGCAAAGTGCATCGCAATTGGATCCTTTTGTGAACGAACGGTTTGAGAGAGAAGTAATTGAGTCTCTACTACCACAGTCACGCATATATTATATAAAGGAACATAAGATAATATCCCACCTTTAATCTGCAGGTTTAGAAAACCCACATTTCGCAAGATTGATGTTATGATGTGATAGATTGTTGTGTCGGGCCAACAGTATATCCATCAACCGGGCACAACTCTAGACTCCGGGCTACTACTGAGACATCCAAAAACCCAATTACCTACCAAGAAATTGAACCCAGAACCTCCTGTTCAGCAGTTTAAAAGTTTTGCGCCTAATGCTTCTTTCACGTTTTAGGGCGACACGACTTCCGCCAAGCAACACGCGCGCCTCATGTTTCAAGTGAGTACAGCCGCTCCGCAAGTCGTGTCGTTTTAACTCGTTGCAGGCTTTAAATACTCCAGAGCAAATGAAAAAGGTTACCCGTCGCATGTAAGGTTGGTCTGCTCTTTCACACGATCCAGCTACCAGCCAGCTATCAAGAACCATTTATACTGTAGGAAGTACAAAGTACAGTCTGTACCTGTATCTAGGCGCTCTGTCATGGTCATCAGTCTTTACATTTGTACAGAGGCAGACGTAGATAGGCATTCAATCGAATGATCAATTACCTCACCACAACGCAAAATAGTAAGTACGTGCATTTGACCTGAAGCTGAAAGACATCTGAAGGAAATCCATTTTAAATCTTAGGAGAATAAATAATTAATTAGTTGAAAGCTCACTTAGTAAGTATCTAAAAGCTTAGTAGATATCCTACTCAAGAAATCTAACGTAAGTAAACTTAGTTTGTTATCAGCATTCTCCTGCCCTTATCACAATTTATTTGGGGTCGGCGCAGCATGTCTTCTTCTTATTATACTCCTCTATTACTCGTTATCTCATCGATTACCTCCTTTCTAGCCATATTATCTTTCACACAGTCCATTCATCGTTTCTTTGGTCTTCCTCTACTTTTATAACCATCCAAATTCATACTCAAAACTGTTCTCACAACATTTTTCTCCTAAGTTGTTATCTAATCAAATATGAATTATTATAACACAAAATTATTCGCTTGATTTGAGATAATCAGCTTTAGTTAATGCATGAAACTTAGCATTGAGAATGACTCAGAATTGGAAGTACCCTGATAAGATCAAAAAAGTCGCAATCGCATTATGAACAAATTATGATAACAGGGATTATTAGTAAACGTAATTGTAGTCATGTTTGCAGGTGTAGGTACGGTCAGTACTCTGCGTCACCTGACACATCTCCCTCTTTCCTGCTTTGTAAGATGGGTAAGGTAATGCAGGGCATTCTATTTGAATAATAAGTTTGTGGGTACTCAATTAAAAAAAAACTGGTAACATCTTCTAACATTTTTCCGTAATTATAAAACCTCAAAGCATACAAGATTAAAAAACACTTAAATATTTAATTCACAGCGGCTCCGAAGCATTTTTACAAAATTTATAATGCGACAAAGCACACAGCTATGCCATTACCATCCATTTGGTGCACTTATAGTACTGTGGCTGTACTATCCTGTTAAATAACAAAACCACGGAGCAAGTTCTTACGGTAAATGGGTGTACAGTCCCCATTTATGAGCCCCGTGCGACGTGACTCCGCTGGCTACAGTCGCCCAACCTTATGTATTATAAATTCACCTAATTCCAAGCTGAGTGAATTTCTAGTGTTGTTCGCGACAAATTAATTAAAAGTCTACTTTGTTTATATTAAAGTTAATCTTAATTATTCATGGCTAAGTGCGAAGTAAGCTCATGTCTAAGTTAGTGCTAGGTTTTTGCTTAAAAGCTTTCATATTTTCTGTTTTATGTGTTAGTTAGAGTTAAAAGCAGTGATAACCCTGGGGGTTAGAACTAGAAATGTTCGTGGAACGTGTTTTTAACTCGAGGTGCCACTCTCCTAATTAGGTCCTATTTATTAGTCTGGTTTTAAATTAATATTCAACTCGCAGAAACTATAATTTTCATGATGAACATATTCCAATGTGTTCTTAACTTTTCCTACTGAGTAAAATTTTGGAGCTGTACATAAAGTAACGTCAACTAACACTAGGTATAAAGTGTCGATGTGTTTATTCGACACCGTGTCGTCACAGGAGCGTGTTAATTCGCCTTCACTTTGATCAATTCACCAGAATTTAGCATATAAAGTGCAGGCAATTACTTAATCATGTCGCTCCCCACCTCATTGCACAGTCTAGTCTTTGAGATGCCTGAGAACTTGTACCTGCTTGTGTACATAAACTCCATGTAAAGGTAGCTAATATTGACACAAAATAATGCCCGAGTAAATATTTGCGAACAACCCTAACCATGTTTTGCAAATACGCTTCAATGAGACAATTATACTGCAGGTTATTACAGTCAAACACCTTTCACATTAATGAAAAACACAATGGAAATTATATGAAAGTGATAATTATTCTAAATCTCCATGGCCGGATTCCGGGTTTTATATTGTCGCGTGTCGGTATCCGTTCATAAGTAGATTATTATTTTTTATTATTATTTCCGCAAAGAAGGTATAAACAATGCAAAAGAGGTAAAAAATGGCTTTAGAAAAAATAAAATATTATTATGTGAGTAGAAAAGACATTACGGGGTAAGCAAAATTTTTCCCTTGCAGTACATCGCTTACCTGGTTTTGTCGAAATCCGTGTAAACCCCATCATAAATCCTGTGTCTCATACGGGTTAAAGGGCGTAGTTTATGTATTGTGTCTCCGTGGAGGTAAACCGACTAATTAATGTGCATACACATTTGGTAAATCTTAGGTCCTTAGGCTTTATCTCGACCGCAGTTACTTAGGGATTAATGAACCTTTTTCGACACTTATGAAGGTGAAAAATTAATGTGCAATGTTACTGTTAGCCTGCGTCATCCCACAGCTGGGCAAAGGCCTCTCATGACTTCAAAACCTTTTGATATAGGGCTAATGTAGGACACTGGACGTAGGTACCATTTGTTTTTTTTTTTTTTAATCTTGTGTTTTCTAAACATTTCCTTGTTCCATGAATACAGTTTTCATGGCGATTGTTGAACTATTGGGTTCCTCTCTTTTTGTAAAGTTCATGATATTTTTTTCTGGTTTTCAAAAATTGTCTTTGCGTGTAAAAAGGTATTACAGTAAAGAAAAATGCTGGAAAGCATTAAGGTAGCAACAAATGCTGGCCTATCATGGATTCATGAATCATTATGAATGTACTTATCGTCGGCATAGAAAAGACGAGTTTATCAACCTCGATATCGACAAATTAATCTAGTAAACATTAACAGCTTTAGGAAAATTACCAGCGTCTATAATTCTGACTTATTTGACCCGGACGTATATATGTGCAAGGTAGTGACATACGTTACGACAGTAAAGAATCATGACCATCAACGGTACTGGTTTTTCTCATGCATCAAGATAAAAATTATATTACAATTATTTTCTTTATTTTTGAAGTCATTCTGCAGTTAGAATGCCAATTTTGTATAGGGGTTTAGTTTGTAAACTTAATAAGTTATGAAATTGTTTTGATAAAATGAATTACCTACTGCCGGCTATTCTTACGTTAAAGTGTTGTCATAATCAAAATAAGTAAATATATTGATAACTCTAATCGATTTTTTTTGTATACGATTACAAATTAATATAAATGTAAAGTCATTGGAAAGGTAAATCGCGGGGTTTTTTATAAATAATAAAGCGAGATGATACTACTGTGGTGTGAAATAATTAGTATTTCACACACACAGTAGTCGTATTATTTTGCTTTCAAAACTTTTTAAAGCAATTTCACTTTGTTGCCTAACGATACATATGAATGATTGCATAGATTTTTCTTTTTATTTTCTTGCTTCGGTTTAATATAAATCGAACCTTTTTAATAAATTAATGATTATAGAACTAAATCAGTCATTTGAAATAATTATGTGTCGAGTGTATTTATTCGAGTAATCGATTTTCATTTAAAATCTAAAGTGGCAACATTGGTGTTGGTGTCTCAAATTGAATTGACGCAACTCTGTACCGTGGTCCATATTGTCGTGGTCATTCTCCTTTAACTGCTTATATTATTATAATTATATATTCTTGAAAATATCGGATGTGAAACGAGTATGACGTAGAGTAGTCGACTTATTTACGATACGTTCACACCGCATGCTAAGTTTGTGAAAAGGGCGTGATGTGTTATCATTTTGTACAACCTTCAGTGCCAAGATAATGTTACATTGGCTGGTTAGTCACATCGGATAACACGCTTATAACCTATAGTCGCAAAAAATGAAACAGAGATATTATGTACTTGGTCCATCAAGTACCAGTTTAATGGCTTTACAAAACCAGTCTTTAATAAAACACAGCCGTAAATTGTAATATTATAAATGCAAAAGTAACTCTGACGGTCTAAGAAAAAGATCAAAATAACTGGTAGTGTATTCCTGTGAGGTAATTTCTGACCTATAATATATGCGGGTGGAGCCGCGAGAAAACGCTAGTCTACCACAATTTACGGCAAAGTACTGAACGTTTACTTACTTGCTAGAGTGAATATATTTTAAAACCACAATTACATTATTTCAAATATTTGACGTGGTTTATTCCAACGTGCATCTCCCTACCTATCAAGAAGACCGCCACCGTCTACTCCAACATTATTTTCATTTCAATTTCCAAATGGAAAATGTAGCGATATGAAATGGAATGTAATCAACGGTGTAAACCTCGGGTGACTAAATATTGCTGCCTAATAACAATTCGGTTTGTTTGCTGTGCTTTCCAGCGGAATGTTTTGAATGAGACATAATAACTGTAGGTAGATATGTGTAAGTTCATTGTTTAAGATATGCATACGAAACGGATTGTAATGATTAATCAGTTTTATTTTTTTCATTTTTTACAACTGTCAGATCTTGTTAATTTAGTTTAATATAAAATAAACTATTTACAAAGAACAGTATACTTCGTTCCAAAACATAAATTGCAGACGTAGGCAACACAAATAAAAAAATTAAAATAGTTTATTTTCAGACAAATAAGTCCATAGAAGAGGCTAGTAACATAAATCTTAGGAACTATGTTAGTACAACAAAAATAACAATCACAATGCGAATACACTCTCTAATTCATTCACTTAACCTGCACCTGTCACATGCAGGTTAGTGAAGCGACGCATGACCGCCGAGTCCATTCTGTCTGCTATCATTTTCAGGATGCCGTAACGGCTTCCCCTCATACTGCGCACCACGGACATGGTTTTCCTACGCATAATTGCATAGAAATCATCTATGTGCGCATCTGCAAACATACCCGAAGCACTACAGTACCGCGGAAGCCGCACCAGAGCCTTGAAGATGTTATTATATTGCACTCTGAGTGCATTATAGGTCCGCTGCCTGAAACTGGCCCATATACCACCTGTGTAGAAACTTTGACAGTACGCTTTAAATAACGTTAATTTAACGTCAACTGTACAACGAGCGAATCTATGCCCTCCGCTCTCTTTCTATATCCTGGTCATCTGTTAATGTTTCTGTAACTATATGACCAAGTTACTTAAACTGAGCCACCTGTCTCAAGTGAACTCCATTAAGGCACAGCGTAGGAACACTATTGGGTTTTTGTTTTTACCAACAAAAACCAAAAACTCGCTCTTGAGTTCGTTGTACTTTAAACCATGTTGCTCAGCATAAGTCTCACAGGATTTTAAAAGTTTCGTCAGTCCACCAATTGAAGGGCCCAACAGCACCATATCATCTGCATAACTTATGTTATTAACACTAACGTCATCTATGCGGCAACCGACATGCATGCTGCTCAGCCCCTCAATCAGCTGATTCACATACAAGTTGAAGAACCTTGGGGATGTTAAACCCCCTTGTCTCACACCCGAGTCTAACCTGTATTCGTCCGAATAGACATTTACCCATTTAACTAAATTTTTCTGATTACTGTACCAGTATGAGAAGATGCCTATTATTTCTGGAGAGATTCCTATCTCACCTAACTTATTCTAAAGCCTGTCGTAGGACACAAGATCGAACGCCTTAGACAGATCCAGGAAACATGCATATATTGGTGTTTTTCTTTTGAGATAGTAATCAACAGTATGTTTGAGCGTCAAAATGGCACTTTCTGTTGATAGACCTGGTCTAAAACCAAACTGGCAGCCACAGCCGCCAAATTAATATATAACTGGGCGGAAATATCTACAGATTGGGTTCCGAACAACAAGAATCAGCGACGCGACAGGGCCAGAAGGAGATGGCGTGATGAGCTGGACTACTACTTAAAGAATTGGGCTGAAATAGAAGAGTGGAAAAAAGAAGGCCTTCGCCCTGCAGTGGGACACAACAGGCTTTTATATCTTATATACTATATGTATATATATTACATATAATAAAATTGTTATAGGCCGATGTCTGTACATTGAAGTTATTGAAAAAAAATATATATGGGGGTCTTTATTAGAGCAACAGAAGCCAAAACAACAGTTTTTAGAATTTTTGTCTGTCTTTCTGTCTGTATGTTTGTACGCGCATCACGCAAACACTACTGCATGGATTTGAATGCTGTTTTCACCGAGCGGTGAAACGCTAGATGCCTAACTTAAAATATAGGCTCCAGTTTACCACAGAAATGATCTATTTTTACACAAAGGCTAGTTAATAATAATCCATTTATCCTGCAACACCTAAACTTTATTTACTATTAAACTAAATTTTAAAAGAGATTAAAATTGCAAGACATTACACAATTTCAAAAAAATAAAGTCTCCTTTCAAAGGAAACATCCTTGACCTAATTACGGACAAAACCATTACAATCTAGATAGCAATCAGCATTTTCTTAAAGTACAGACAGTTATTACAGAACATTTCACACGATTCGACTCCTTATCGCCCCATCTTACAGGGAGAGATATTTTCCTTAACACGTCTTTTGGCTTCACGGATTACCAATTAGGTGTGTTCTGAGTTTAAAGGAGAATGCTGAAAGCATATTCAACGTTCACAAGACATTTGATGCGACTCCACTCGACTCCTGGGCTTAGTAAGACACGCTCGTTAATACTCGTATCCGTGTCACAGGAAAGGCTAGAAAACGGGACTTGTCTAAATTACGAGATTCGCAAAAATATTTAGAAAATACCACGTCGTTGGTCTATGCGATCTGGGGTCCGATTCCCATGGTGTGTAAATTAAATTTTTGCCTGGTTTATGTTGTTGGCGATGGATTCGTTACTAATTGTTTATATGTTACTTAAATATATCTGGCGAAATGTGCGTGTGCTTAGGTACACCGCTACCTAACCCTTCTCGGATTACAAGCGTGATGTTTTAGATTCATACACCTGATATCAACAAATACAGTACCTAATATGTTGAAGGGAAGTTTAATCTAATGCAAAATACAAATGTTATTTTTGTTAGTTCAAAATACCTCGGACATAAAACATAATTATATTCATTCGGAATCATTAATTTCTTAAAATATAATTCATTAGCGGCCCGTCCCGGTTTCGCAGGGGTATTTGACAAAAACTTGACAGGACGGGACAGGACTGGATAGGACAGGATAGAATGGGATGGCACGGGACAGGACGGGATAGGACGGGACAGGACAGGATAGGACGGGATAGGACGGGATAGGACGGGATAGGACGGGATAGGACGGGATAGGACGGGATAGGACGGGATAGGACGGGATAGGACGGGATAGGACGGGATAGGACGGGTTAGGACGGGATAGGACGGGATAGGACGGGATAGGACGGGATAGGACGGGATAGGACGGGATAGGACGGGATAGGACGGGATAGGACGGGATAGGACGGGATAGGACGGGATAGGACGGGATAGGACGGGATAGGACGGGATAGGACGGGACTTTTCTAGCGGCGGCATTTCAATTAATTTTTTAAAATAAAAGAATAATTATTGTGACATATACATAAAAGTTAGACATATGAAGCCGCGACACTTTTTGTAAATAATGATTTGTTCTGCAAAGTTGTAGTACATTATTTTATTCTATCATCAATAGTTTTAGCAGCGCACGCGATGTAAGGTATTTTTTTTACACCTTGGGTTACATTATTGGAGTTTTAGTAAGGATCCCTAATTTTTTTGAAAATATAATATAGCTTATGTTACGCACGGATATAGAGTAGCTTCCCAACGGTGAAAGATTTTTTTCAAATCGGTCTTGTAGTTTCGGAGCCTATTCAATGCAAACATACAAACAATCAAATCTTTCCTCTTTATAGTATTAACTATAGATTTGAAACCTATATAAATAATACTCAAAAATTGTTTCTACATAATTATGTACGTACGACTTTGAAACCATCCAACCGATGTGCCCCAAACAGGTTTCATGGTTTTGGACCACTAAAACAATGCAAAGGCACAATGGCGTAGTAGCACACGCCGAGTAATAATTCCTGAAAACATAAATTTACTCAAAATCATAAATTCAACTAGAAAATCCCACATCTTATGTTCGTGTTTCACCGTAACATTCATAAAGTGTTAAGATTACTTTTACACCCGGCGTCAGGTGTGTGAACAGCGATTCTTCTCATGGCTATAATGTTCGCGGGGAATGGCACACGGATGGCTGTTAAGAAGCTCGTCTCGTGTAATCTGTAGGTCCCTTTATTTTGTAAGGCGTGTTTAGCAAGCGCTAGCACAGATTAAAACAGTTCCGTTTGTAATTAATTTTGGTTGTTAACAGGAGGTTTTCGCAGTTTCACTATGGGGAATCATATTACACAGTAACAGCCCGTTCACACGACGACGATCCGTTTTGACGTATCGTTTTTTTTCACGATCCATCAATTTTTTTGACGGCGGCAAAGGTTTTTAAATGCCCGTGTATCACAAGCATCACGAATCGTGAAAAATGACGGACACGTCTTAAATCACGTAACGTCTTTTAAAAATCAGGTACTACAAAAAACAACTGAATCAATGAGTCAATGACGGAAGCCGTATGAATGAGCTGTAACAGGCTGTGGTCAGATAGAAAGTGAAAAAACAAACACTCCATGTAAAATTTTTATATTCGGCTGAATCCGGTTAAACTGGAAGCCGATCCTGAGATAGTTGATAAGGACTAGGCAGATGTGTATTATCACCATCTGAAACAAGTTTTTGATTAAAATCTTATTTCTGAACTTTTTTTTCGTTGGTAAAATATGTTATGAAGACGTTTAACTTTCTTTCAATACGTATTTTATTAGTTTCTTTGCACGGCTTAACTTTTTATGTGAAAAACACGCAAGAAAAATAAAACGGTTTACCTATCATAATTTCGATACTCAATCGGAAATAAATATATGCAAGAACCAAGTCCATGATAATTTAAAGTAGCGAAAAGTACGCAGAACCTGCTACCATCAAACTCCGCTACTGACCGCCAAACAAGGTAATTAAACATAGAGTTTACAATATAATGGTTGCTTGTGGCTAGTACCACTAAAGTTGTACAAGGTATAGACCCCGAACAACGTTTGTTCGAAGTTTCCAGTAGCTGAACTAGACTACCCCTTGTAATAGTACTCTGCGCTCGCATCGAGAAACACGTGTAAGTTTAAAATGGATAATGTTAAATCCAGTCAAATAGTACCTACCTAATATTAAGTACCTGCCTAACCCATCGGGTATTATTGGCGTGATGTTATTTTTGTGTAAAACCCAGCCAGTTGGTGCAAATATAGCGGACTGTATGGGGTGTTCTCAAAATACTTGGTCTATTTTTAGATGATGCTTCTTCTCCTTTCCGCTTCAATGGTACAACTTAAATTAGTTGACCTCGGTTAGTAGCCGCGCCTTCATTAGGTCGCCAAAAGTGCAGCTGTATATACGCTTAGAGCAGAGTTAGGGTAGGGTAGGGGAGACGCCCGGGTGTTTCCACTGCGAGGATCGACCGGAGGACACGGTGGAGCATACGGTGGAGGTCTGCCCCGCTTGGGCTTAGCAACGCCGTGTCCTCACAGCGGCGATCGGCGGCGGCGACCTCTCGCGTCCGGCCCTGGTTCGAACCATGGTCCGGAGCGAGACGGAATGGGAAGCCGTCACCTCCTTTTGCGAAGCAGTCATGCTAGCAAAGGAGGAGGCGGAACGTGAGAGAGAGCGTTCCTCCTCACGCCGTCATGGAGACGCACCGGGCGACCACCGTAGACGCGGGCCTGTGGACGGTGAGCTAAGGGCTAGCTCGCCGTCCCTCCGTCTTAGGACGACAGGCCGTGTCGACGGCGCGTTCGTGTTCCACGCGCGCCTCAAAGAGATGTCAGCATAGGGAAGGGGCCCGCAAGGGCCGATGCCTGCCGGGTGCTGCGGGTTGTTCGAAAGTGATACCGCGGCCCCGGAACACAAAGGGCGATGAAGGAACATGGGTGGGTTTTAGTCAGTAAAAGTCTGACACTCCCTCCCGCTCAGCCCAGAGCGGGAGAAGTCATTTGATGATTTCCCATCCGAAAAAAAAAAAAAAATAGGGTCTCCAATAAGTCAGTCATGTTCTGGACAGCACCGCACTCACATCGAGTATCGAATGGGTCTATAATTCCCCATATAACCAAGTTGTCTACCAGAGTACGCAGATGATGGTTAAAACGCTTGAATACTCTGAATTGACAATCGAAATTTTTGGCAACAGTTATACGATAAGAAACAAATAAACCATTCATTCTAAGATAACGAATAGAGATCTTTTAGTTTTCCCGAGAATTTCAAGTTGCATAAAAATAAACCCAACGATTTCGTTGTTATGTGTCTGAACCAACATGAGGAATTTTATGATAGTCATCTATGTCGAACGCATGCTACGGGCTACGTCGTAGCTGTCGTGACGTAGACAGTGCAGCGTAGGGCGATTATACAAATGCATACTTCTTGCTTATCTATACTTATCATCTGTATTTATGTGAATTGTTTTTTTTTTTGCATGGCATTACCATTAAACTATTAACAGCAGTTCTACGTATAGGCATTGTTTTTACTAGCCTTTTCTACCACTTAATTAGCATGTATCTTTTATGTACATTATGTACACCCAGTTTTGAATTTAATAAGCCTATTTTGAACTAGTATTAAGCCAAATTGGTATAATAATGAATAACCTCGAAATAATATGAGCATCAAAATGTTGGAGGAACCTATAAACGGTTCAGTCGCAGAAAGTACCTCTCGCAAAATGCACCCCATACGCAAACCGTACCTTTCGCAAAATGCACTTTTCTCATAATGCACCTTTATTATGAGAGTTCTG
The DNA here is from genome assembly GCA_964057025.1 of Standfussiana lucernea. Classification (NCBI taxonomy): domain Eukaryota; kingdom Metazoa; phylum Arthropoda; class Insecta; order Lepidoptera; family Noctuidae; genus Standfussiana; species Standfussiana lucernea. The sequence continues at coordinate 10,729,069 of OZ059793.1, read as the reverse complement.
CTAGATTGTCACAATCGAGGTTGAGTCAAACCGGTATGGACAGATGGCAGACTGCGTACAACGGACTTTGATAGATGATTCAGTTCATTGTCTGTCAAAATCAAAGTATCCGGAATCCAGTCTGCATTCTGTTTATACAGGTTTATAAATGATTATAAATCATATTTATTTCAATAAGTTTGTTTTCAAAAACAACTCAAGGAGCTCAATGACACGATAAACTATACCAAAGAAAACATTTAGGTAGACCGTATAAAGGACCCAAACTATCAGTCAATTTTAAATTACAAAAGTAACACAGTTACTTCAGTTGAAAAATTCACAAATTACTATTTCCTAACTCCAATTATACTCAAGTATTTCTCTTTCAAAAGACAGCTAACATTTCCTTTCAATTAATAAAATAAACCTCGTAACCTCTGTTCGTTGCAAGCACTCGCCATTATTTAGCAGTAAGTAATAATGCTTCACTTTATTTTATAGCGGCTTTCGAGTTGGGTTTTATTCTCCGCAACAAAGATGAATGAATTGTTAAGTTTCCCTCCGTTTATTGATATAACACAAGTAATAACGCAAATTTTCTGATAAAAAAAAAAAAACTACATTCATCTTTTGCCTTTATCCCCATGTATTTAGAGTCGTTGCAGCTTGTTTTTTTCTTCCATACTTCTCTATTACTCGACTGACCGACTGCCTTGTTGGTCCAGTGGTCCCGAGCGCGGTTGCTTAGCATTAGGTCCTGGGTTCGATTTCCAGGTCAGGCAATGTGTTATTCGGATTTTCCATTAGGAATTTCTCAGTAGCAGCCACGGAGTCTGGATTAATGCTCGGTAGATGGCAATAGGCGCGCTCCCTAATACATGGGACTTCAACATAACTGGAGAAATGTGGGTGTACTATTAAGTACACCTCTGCCTAACCCTTCGGGGATTACAGGCGTGATGATATGTTAATTCTCTATTAGTCGTCATCCCTGTAGTCACCGCCTTTTTAGTTCCTTTGGTCTTCTCCTACTCTTATAGCCAATCACATTCACACTCCAAACTTTTCTCCTTATCAAAAATTCAACCAACAAAAAACTTCATTTATTTCAAAATCTATCAATGAACAACAATAAAACCATACACAATGTCATGGTAGTTTTGATGGGCCTCATTTGAATTGTTTTGGAGCACTCAAAATGATATAATACATTGAACTTCAAAAAAAAAAACTAACAAAGGCACTACTTTCTAGAACTGTTTCACACACAAAACGTTACTTTATATTTTTCTTTATTTATCTTCCACCTCGCTTTATTTCAAAACTTCAGCAAAATTTTGGTCACATAACCTTTACATTATGGCTTCATTAAACTATTTTATTTTGCTCGTGGCAAATGGCACTCATTTGGCAAGTTATGATGCCCCAGACGCTAATTAAGTCAGGACCGCACCTAACAGAAGAAGATTTTTCTTATCCATTAAAACTTTATAGTATGCTACTGTTTTTACTTTTGAAAATAAACTGTCTCCAGGAAAATCGTTTCTATTTTACTCACACAAACATAAAAAAAAACATAGAAAATATGAAATAGAACAGAACAGAAAGCGTATTATTGTCATAAAATACTGAAGCTAGCATTATAGTAAGTTAATATAAAAAAGCTGCACACACTCATACACACCCATACATTTTTATTTATTGCAACAAAAAAGAGGCTATTTCATTCTGTGGTGCAAAATAAAAATATTGTTTTATTTATTAATGTCACGAACGAAACCACCATGATAATATTGCGCTTTGATTTATTATCTTTGTGTCTGTTTAGTACATTTTTTATTTATTTGATGTGGATTAAATGGATCTAACGTAAATATTTTACTATCTGCTACTATCTGGTGTAATAAACTACATCCAATAATCTCTGAGAGTAAACTACAGAGGGCAGCACAGTCGCCAGTGGAACAACTTCCTGCTCTAATGAAAACATCTTCAATATTAATATGCATTCAGGTTATTGGTGGAAACTTGAAGATAGTTCATCGAGAATTACCCCATAAAGTTAGTCCACAGGCATCATTATGAGGATCTATTGCTTAAACTAGGTCAATGACTCTAGCCTCGATAGAACTGAGTGATTTTAAGAACACATTGGATGCAGACTGACTGTAAAATGGTTATGCCCATTTCAGTAGCTAGATTTATGCTAGCTCAGTTAAATAATATGGGTAATTCGGGGGTTTACAATGGAAGAATCGTCGCAAAGATAAAATTAGTTTTATAGCTATTGGTAAAAATAAAGTATGAAGCAGACAAACAGAATAGCGGTTTTCCTATAAATACCCCGCACAAAACTAAAGGCAGTTTATCTTTTTGCTCCTTGGACTTTAAGCATTCTTTTGTTACTTTTAGATTAGATAAGCCAACATACCTTAAAACAAAAGAGTACATATAATAAGGTGTTAAACATAACATCTGTATACCACTATCTAATTAATATGAGTGTGCACTGTCACAAACAACTAAATCTATCAATCATTGCTCAGGCCATCATAATTTTGAGGTCCATTGATCCTTTTGTATTCAAGACGTCAATCAATGGTACAATTCAAGCTTGATCCATCAATGTACGTCAAAGCAATATTATTGGCCATTGTTTGAGCTGTCAGCTTTGAGAGAGATGTCTTTGAGAGAAAAACTATAAAAAAATAAAGTACAAATATTCAAATGAAGGTGTTATAAACATGAATTGTGTTTTGGAAATTATTCAGCACAGTTCAAAAAGTGTTTTCTTCATTATAAATTACAAGCTTTTTCCCACGGCTTCGCTCACATTGTGGTCGGAAATTATCCCACGGGAACTTTTTGAATATGGCCTATTCACTCTGAGATAATGTAGATTTCCATTAGTCAAAAGAATTTATCGGATCAACGGTTCCGAAGATTACCCCTATACCCAAACATACAAACTTTTGAACTTCCAGATTATTTCTTAAGGTATTTTCAAAATAATAAGGTGCTAAAGGATTTAGCACCTTATTATTTTCGTTACAAATATGCGTGAGATATAAATTATATAAATAATATAATATAAATATCGCTGGACATTACACACAGCGCCATCTAGTGCCACACTAAGCAACGAGGCTTGTGTCGTGGACACCAGATAGTTGATATACTACATAGATACTTTTTTGTTTGTAAATACATACTTATTATACATATAAACATCCATGACTCGGAAACAAATGTTCATGCTTATCACACAAACACTTGCTCCTACCGGGATTCGAACCCGGAACCCTATGAACGTAAGGCAGCCTCACTACCGCTGCGCCATTCGGCTCGTCATAGAAACTGACTTGTTGAAACCGCCATTACTTCACCAAATTATTTTGATTAACCATGCGATATACATAGCAGTATTACGAGTAAATCCGAGTCCTTTGTGTTGTGTATTTTTGTCAAGCTAATAATGTCACAACATATGGCTACCTTTTGTGTCGTTCTATATAATTCTTATATTTCCAAATTGCCCCTAATTTTATCTCTACCTCGTTTAGTACCTATCTCTATGACAACCAAACAATCTCTTCTCAAGATTAATTTAATATTAATCAAGCACAGCATTAAAGTTAACGCAGGTTGTATCTTACTTGACATCCTAAAATGTAACGGTAAATTTGCTTTAATCTGACCCAGACGTCGTTTTGGGCATATTCGTCCTTTATAACCCGACCCACACAACCTTATCACTTGAAACATAATGCCTTCTAAGGTTTTGTTTTCACTTTTACGTGTATGTAGCTATGTACAATATGAACGGGTATTCAGATACGAAATATCTATTTAAGGTTTGACTATAATTGACTCCAAACCTAAATTACATATAATACAATTTTAACAGGCCGATGTCTTTAAGACATTGAAGAAATTGAAAAAATATAAATTATATTCATATATTGGTCTTTATTAGAGAAACATAAGCCAAAACAACAGTTATTAGATTTTTTGTCTGTCTGTCTGTCTGTCTGTCTTACTGTCTGTAGGTATATTTGTACGCACATCACGCAAAAACTACTACATGGATTCGAACGTAGTTTTCACCGCTCTACTGCTAGATGCCTAACTTAAAATATAGACTACATTTTACCACACATATGAAGTCGCGGGCAAAGGCTAGTTATATGATAGTATATTATAATATTATAAATGCGAAAGTTGGTGAGGATGAATGGATGTTTGTTACTCTTTCGCGCAAAAAATACTCATCAGATTTCGATGAACACAGATATTTTATAACCTGGAATAACACAGGATATATTTTAAACCTGGTAGTACGATCCCGTGGAATAATTACCGAAACCCACGCGGGCGAAGCCGCGGGCATAAGCTAGTCTATACTAATAACATAAAGAGGTAAAATTCGTAAGTTTGGATGTAGGGGTAATCTTCGGAACTTTTGATCCGATTCCGAAAATTGTTTCTTAAATGGAAAGCTTTAGTATTCCCAAGTGGCATAGGCTATAGTTAAAACGTTTCCATGGTATAATTTCGAACCGAATAGCGAATCCCTGGGCAAAGCCCGTCAATAATTATAAACGAGCACTTCTATCAAACAATCAACTACTGTACAGACATAATTTGAGAATAGTAAGAAAATCAGATAATTTCAAACAAAGATTAATCTGTTAACAAATTGGCCGACAGAGGACGCACAAAGCGCTTTATCATCCCTCAAATTTGTTAAGTCAATCGTTCAGCAAAACTTAAATTGAAAACATAACGAGAGATGATTTACGGCAAATAGACCCTTTCCCTTTGGATAAATAAAGGGATGCCTCTCAGACAGCATTTGAGACGAGCCTGTATTCTTCTCACGAGTTTCGTATTACCGACCAAAAGTGTATAAGTAGAGACGTCGGACGACCGATCTGAAGGCTTTTGTAACTTTTGCTTTGATGCCAACCAGAATCTTTTAAAAGTTTTACCGTCAAACCTTCAAACAAACAAACTCGCAAAGTTCTGCTCTCGAAGCGTTGATCGATTACCTTTATTCAGAATTAGTTTAGTTGAAAAATTGTGATATTCTCCAAACAGATCTAAAGGAAGGGAGCTATCAGAGGAAGATTGATATGTCAAAGGATTAACGCGCATAGACTTTAAACTTTTCTGAAGGTAAATGTATTCAAAAGTTATAAAGTAAAACTAGTCAACTACAACAACAAGTTTTGAGACTCTGTCTACACGACAAGTTAGACAAGCAGTGTAGTTTTAAGCCGCATTGAATATGAAGGCTGATAAGATAAAACAAACAACATTATTGAAATTAAAAAAAATATTAGCAGTACAATGTTAATGATAAAGCTAAGGGTTTTGTGTCTTGGCTCTTGCTTTGAACAAAATCTTTTTTTATTACTTTCCTTCATATGTTCTCATCAATATTTAATAAAAAAACAACTGGGCGTACCTCATTCTGTTAAATTATAAATATTTTTAGACATGAAAATGGTCCACATTTTGTTCTCAAAAATGCAGTTTCACTCTGAAAGCACATAATAGGTTAGTCGGTTATTACGGAACTAAAAACATTTTTACCTAGGTACTTTTTCCACAGTACTTATCGCGTGAAACTATTGTGGTGTAATGAGTGAAAATAAAATAATAGATCGTCTTCCAACTTCCCAAGAGTTGAATGCATCTTTAGTGTAATAGATAAAAAGCAATCAGGTATAGGTACTTCAAGTTTAAAGCATCAGTTGACAGTGATGCATGAATAGACTTTTCATAATAAAATACTTTTTTGCAGGTGTTCGAAAAAAGAGTAATGTAACGGGCCTTACAGACCTACGCCGAGAACCCCCGAGAAGCGTGAATGTGATTGGTTTCTCGCCATCTCGTTCTCGCTCTCGCCTGTTCTCGGATCGGTGTCGCTCTTTTGCCCGCTCCAAAGGTTTCTCGGATATCAGGAGAAGGTCGCATG
>OZ059793.1:10633090-10722904 GCA_964057025.1 Standfussiana lucernea | reverse complement strand
CAAAGCATAGACAAATTTATTTATTTTATTGTATACAGTACCAACCTGTGCTTTCCAGCCTAGATGTTCGTCAATTACTACTCCTAAAAACTTAGTTCGTGTCCCTTGTGTAATTTTCGGAATGTCCATTTTAAAATTAAATGTATTATTATAAGACTGATTAAATTGAATATATATTGTTTTGTTAAGATTAATAGATAAATTTCCAGTTAATTAGATTGTTGAGTGTTTTAGTGATGTCTGCTTCATGATCCGTAATTGATTTATATTTTTTATCGGTAGTCACAATTATGGAAATGTCATCGGCAAAAAGGAAGCATTTATGATTGGTTACATTAACAATGTCGTTTATGTGGAGCAGAAATAAGATTGGTCCCAATATGCTACCCTGGGAGACACCGCGTTTTATACTTATATATTCAGACGAATATTCTGTCATGTCCCAACTTTCAAAGGAAATTTCCATTTTTTTTAAGGATATTTTGAGATTACTTAGGACCAATCTTAGTTCTATAATGTATCATGCCATTGATTCGTGATTGTTTTTCTTTTGGTACAATAATTGTTTTCAGCACTTTCTTTTATTAACAAGCTTTGTTGGTTTTCAATAGTAACATCTCTTTTCACTGAGTATTTTGAAGACTTTTAAAATGGTTCTCCTGAAATTCTGGGAACTCTGTACCTAGTTTGTAATTATGATCCTTCAGCGAAAAATATAACACACCGTGAATCCAGTTTCTCCTGAAAAAATACTGAAGACGTGCACTTTAATTAAATGTTTAATTGCAGCTTACCCTAGAAACACAATAAAAATTGGAACAGAAGGTTTATCCTGCAATAAAACTAGCGGCAACAGCACATGTAGACTAGACGCTTAATGTACGTACGTAGCAAGCACATTGGCGACTGGCATTTACAGGTACCCATCTGTAAATGAATTTAGAGATCAAATAAACATAAACCCCGTACAAAAGCAAAATGTTTTTCTTTGTGCTTGAATTTTAGAATACTAATAATAGTTTGGTCTAGGAATCTACACCGATCTTCAGATAGTTATTTTTAGATCTTAGTATGAATTAGGCGTCTATGTGTGCGTACTTCTAGTTTTATTACTCGTCTTATGGAGCTAAACTTCTGTAGACTATCTATGTTATGCCAGAGCGAGTAGAAAAGGTGAATATAAAGATAATTGCCGAGAGCCGGTTCGTAAAGCTGATGAGTTTAATCTAAGGAGCCTGGATCGTGCTATGATTGGCCCACTAAGCACAGCTCATTAATTTTAAACCTGACAAGTTTGTTCGAAAAATTCCTAAATCAAAGCGAAGTTATATTTTCTTTTAATTTATTACCACGGTAAACGATTCGCTTCCCAATGGAATAATTTTCTTAACAATGATACCCTATTAACGTTTTAACATTGGCCAATCAATGTAGTGGAATGCAAATTGATACTTATCGTAGGCCATTCTCGATGGGAACCGATCATTATTGGTTGAATCTCGTGTTCGGGCTTATGACATGGCGTCGTTTGCAAAGCTTGGGAAAGTTAGCAGTTTCATGTCTTACAAGCGTTTACAGGTAAAACTACGTCTACGCAGATTTCTAAAGGACTACTATGGTCTCTTAAATGTTCAATATGTATTGAACATCAACTAGTTTCTTCAATTGTGTGCTAGTTTTTTTACTACTGTAGAAAATTATGAACAAAATATAGTTGCTTGACAATATTTAACCAAAACTTCAGCTTTAATATTATTGCTTTATTATCCCAGTTAAACTAACTGAATTGAAACCTCACAGTAGTTCGGAAAATACTACTTTTATTTAATGTTACGAAATTAGCATGTAACATAATGAGCGTTCGGATATTTTATGAAATCAATATTTTACGTAATAGCTCTTTGTCGATTCTCCTGAATGCGCTAAGAGACACTAAGATGAATAGAACATCAGTGAAATTATTAGCATAATACTTGGTTGAGCGTTCCACTTTGACTTTAAACACAAAACTTTAAGTGCGAACAGTCGCGAGCAAGTTCAAAACGTTTCAAACAACGGATACGGCTGAAATTCTGCACGTAGACGGTAGAATCTTTGAAACCACGACAGGCATATATGACTCCTAAGGGAGTGAAGTAAATGTAAGTTTCATACGACTGAATTGGATTTCCATCGTTTTTCCGGTGGGAAATGCAGGACTTCAGCGATGCAGAAAGTAAAGGTACTATTGTACAGACGGGGAAAAAATAAAAAGTAAAGGAAGTAAGTGTAACGTAGAGTGCATTATCGATTAGCTGTTGGAAGGAAAACTGTTCATACGTGCGAAATTTGATGCCAACGTTCGGTAAAAGAATGTATTTTTTCGTCATCAATTTCTTAATCCCGAATTATCGCAAGATGTTTTTATCAATAATCAAAAGTTAACACCAACCAACTCAAAATTGATCTTTATCCTCTTTCTCTTTAACTTTAATCCATTTCATTACATAAGCAACTTGAAATGAAGCCAATAAACAGATTGACATACTCAGTCTAATAAAATACCCGTGTCGTAGGGTTCAGTAACCTATCCCTAGTACGTACAGTACATAGGTACATGGGACACTCGCCTTACGCAAACAGGATTGTATTCAGCCCAGCAACCGGTCTCACTAATACCGCTAGCTTGTAGCGGAATAAGCACAACATACAATATTGGACACATCATGTAGTTACAGAATTTGGGGAGCGTCTGCGTGACCTACTTAAGCACTGAGCAGATCACGTTCAAAGATTTTATTCGTTAGATTCGCCCAACCGCGACATCAGATGCTCACGTTTTAGTTTCGTTGACAGTGACATTTGAATAGTATTAAATCACTAACTCATATTGTGTGAGCTACCTCTTCTCGGTATAAACACGTGTGACTCAAGTACGATAAGGGCACTAGAAGCGATTTAAACCTTTTCATACAGTGTCACCGCGCGCTGTGGTAACACTACAGTCGCCGGGTTGTGGTTAGCATGACTGGCAACATTGGTCCATTGTAGTTGCTTAAAGTTACGTCGTGGTGGCAGCCACAAAATACTTCGTGGTTTTGAGGCGGCCATTGCGTGTGTGGTTGCAATATCGTCGATACTGACAATGCGTTTGCCACTGCCGTTCGACATGACTGCAAACTATCGAACTGCAGGTATTCATATTTTGTTGCTGGCCACATTTTGTCTCTGTGGCACATCCGTAAAGACCCTTTAGAACAGTTGAAGTTATTTCGATGAAAACATGACAAGGCATTATTATAATTATAAAGATATTTGACAGTAAAAGGAAAAAGTAGTTTCATTTAAGTGATAGACGAAAACAAAGGCTGAGGCATAATTTAACTAAGATTTTTATATAATTATAGATGCTATAATTATATAAAAATGAATTAACGTTTGTTAGCCTCACAAAAACTCGAGAACGGCTGAACCGATTTGTTTAATATTGGTTTTGAAATATCTATAGAAGTAGTAGGTAGTCAAGGAAGGTTTAAAAATTGGTCGCCAGCAGGTAGGTGGCAGGTAGGTGGCAGGTAGGTGGCAGGTAGGTGGCAGGTAGGTGGCAGGTAGGTGGCAGGTAGGTGGCAGGTAGGTGGCAGGTAGGTGGCAGGTAGGTGGCAGGTAGGTGGCAGGTAGGTGGCAGGTAGGTGGCAGGTAGGTGGAGGTAGGTGGCAGGTAGGTGGCAGGTAGGTGGAGGTAGATGGCAGGTAGGTGGCAGGTAGGTGGCAGGTAGGTGGCAGGTAGGTGGCAGGTAGGTGGAGGTAGGTGGCAGGTAGGTGGAGGTAGGTGGCAGGTAGGTGGCAGGTAGGTGGCAGATAGGTGGCAGGTAGGTGACAGGTAGGTGGCAGGTAGATGGCAGGTAGGTGGCAGGTAGGTGGCAGGTAGGTGGCAGGTAGGTGCCAGGTAGGTGGCAGGTAGGTGACAGGTAGGTGGCAGGTAGGTGGCAGGTAGGTGGCAGGTAGGTGGCAGGTAGGTGGCAGGTAGGTGGCAGGTAGGTGGCAGGTAGGTGGCAGGTAGGTGGCAGGTAGGTGGCAGGTAGGTGGCAGGTAGGTGCCAGGTAGGTGCCAGGTAGGCGGCAGGTAGGCGGCAGGTAGGCAGTTATAGGTAGGTAGGTTTTCGTTTCGATTCATTAGTCACTAGTCAGGAAAAGTGTTAGTAAGTTCCCCATCAGGAATTTCTGAGTAGCAATAGACTCGCCCCCTATTACATGAGACTTAAATATAACTGGCGAAATGTGGAAATATTATAGGGGTACCTATAATACTTCCACATATCGCCAGTTGAAGGTTTAGGCAGAGGTGTGCCTAATAGTATACCCACTTTTCGCCAGTTGTGTTTAAGTCCCGTGCAAAAGGAGGCGAGCCTATTGCCATCAACCGGGCACAAATCCAGGCTCCCCAGCTGCTACCTACTGAGAAATTTCTAATGGAAAAACCCAATGACACTTTGCCAGACCCGGGAATGAGACCCAGGACCATGAGGTCCTGAGCATGAGCTCAGCAGTCGTGATGCTATGTTATATTAAATATAATTATATATGCGTGTAGCCGTTTGCAAGCTGAACTATTTTCGTCTACACTTTATTTTCAAGTGCACCTACGATGATAATTTTGACTATATTATTATTTTTAATGTCTTGTTAGAACTGTTGTGAGAAAGGTAAAAGATAAAAATACGCTGCGATATGTCTGATCCAAGCTACAATAACACAAGGCGGAATCAATTACGGAGTCCAGTCGTAAAACTTCCTTAGGTTCACTTTATGGGCACAGGGTCAAGGCATCTGCTTCTAATAGCCGCTTTTTATGGCTATCTGTAATATCGACTTATGGCTGACATATTAATTTCACACCAATTTCGTAATGAAAGTACCTATTTACACCATCTAAGTCTATAAGTACTACAAATATATCACTTTTCGTCTGCCTGTATGGCTGCTTTGTTCTTTTAAACTATGCAACGGATTTTGATGCGGTTTTTATTAATATTTAGAGAATATAATAAAACCTTAACCATTACAAAAAATAAAATAACTAGATTTTTGTCATGTCGTAAAAAACCATGAATAACAAGTGCGTGTTGCTAGTCACGATTATATGTACGAGTAGTAGTTACTTAGTTGAATTCTGTGTGTGATCTGTGTAGGCAAATGTTTAAATTAGAATTAAATTTTTTGTCATGGAAATAAAATTCTTGTTATAAAAAGCAGAATAAAAGGTTTCATTTTATTTAAAACTAAATGGGATTGCTAATTGCTAAAACGAAAAAGAAAAAACAGACTATGTTTTTATTTTTCATAGAATTGTCTGGCATGAAATTCCTTTTCGGCAATATGAAGGTCCTTGTACCACGAGCCTTTGAAAGCAAAACCTTTTCAACTTTGACTGAAACTTGTAATTGCGAGCCCCTAACTGATACAACATTACACCCACACATTACTTAGTGTACCTACCTAATTAGGTACCTACCCTATTACATCAACATCATTCTTCTGCCCTTACCCAATTTATTTTAGGTCAGCGCAGCATGTTTTTTTTTAATGCTTCTCTAAGTACCCTATCTTTGATAAAAATATGTCTTTCAGCTCATTCCACAGTTTTATAAGACGGCAAATCCAATTTCCATATTTAAACCAATACTATTCATACATTGCAAACAGACCATTGTCCCGTCAAATCCGATCGCGGATTCAATAGAAAACTTCAACTTTTGTAGAATAGAAGAAACTTTTAGAACGAATTGTTTGTTTCGTCTCAATTCACGTAATCACAGTTGGACAAATAAATAATTGGTTCACTCTGTGAAGATAGAACTCAGATAAATAAATAAAACAGAAGAGGGAAGGTACAGTCGAGAAAAGTGACACTTATACATGCAGTGTCCTTAAATTAATTTATTAAAATAAGCAACTAAGTAAGCTGATATAATAAACATTTTTTTTTTATTTGTTAGACCAGGAAAAATGTTTACACAATTTGTCTAATTATAATATATATATATTAAAGATGCTTTATTCTACACCAAAATTTTTATACAGCTCCTTTCTTGAACAGTGATTGATATATTCCAGGAAGCAAGTGTAAAATGCCATTAGTGTGCTCAATACTTTTTTTTTAAATGTGTTAGGCATAATTACACATAATCAAAACCAAATATCTGAGATAGTAGCAGAAACATTAATGTTTTCACATGTTCGTAACTCTTTGTTTGACTGTACTAAAGTTGTTCTTGGAATTACAGAACCCATTGTATCCAATGCTCAATGCACGTCAATAGAGTCAGAGCGCCTCTAATTGGCTGTCAATCTGAAAGTCATGTTACCAAAAAGTAAAATCGCGATCATTTGGTTATAGAAAGATCAAAAAGAAGAAATGAATTTACTTTTAAGGGCCAAATGAATTGAATCAGGGACTGCGCTTTAATTTAATTTCAACCAGATTTATTCACTATGTTGCTTGTTTTTTGGTATATGCCAATCAAAAGAATTATTATAACGTGTTGCTTTTTTTGAGCTTCAGCTAACTAACCTATAATTTAGTATTTTATCTGGCCATCCAATTTAGAGACCTAAAACGAAAACATAGAAAGTAAAATAAACTAGCAGTCTCACTCGGAGCATAATTTTCTGCCTTTCATTCCTCACAAAATCTGCAATAAAAAGTCTAAATGCATTTTTTTCAGCGTCCTCATTACAGCCCAGTCTGATTTTCATTGTAAGAATATTTCACAGTTATTTTATGCGCAGAAATGAATGCCACAAGCTTTTGAAACTTGATTTGAAAAAAGAAAGGACTTGGTTTTGTATAGACACGTTACACTAACTAGACGACGAAACGATGTCGAATTTGTGAATGCTAGTCACTTTGTGCTTGCTTTTCCCCAAATCTTCTAAAGCGTGGCTACATCATTTCTATCAGGATGTCTTATCATGATAATATTCACAACGAAAAATAACCTAATGGCTGGATTCTCTGAATATCTTCTTACATGCGATAAAATATAATTGATACTCATTCCTTTTTTTCTTTGCCCTATCCATTTGGCGATATTTAGTTCTCTAAGAGGTTTTTTTTACTGAATTCAGCAACATTCCACAAATAACAAATATAGTTTTTTAGCTCAACTCGATCAGGGTACAATAAGCCGTTCAAATCGTTGGTCACAGTTTGGCACACAGAATACAGCTCTTATGCCCGGGTTTCATGCACGGAGACCGGAAGGGTCTCGATATGTAAACAGCTCCGACCTAAGCTGTTGCTTAAGCATCCTCCAATTGAAGTGACACGACTGTGCACAATACGATGTGGTGATGACAAAGTTTACGTGAAGTTCAAATTCTATCACTTGCATCTTGTTACTAGGGCTTGCAAAACCCGGTTTATTTCCGGGTTTTACTAAGGGACCGAAACCGGGTTTTGATGCCATACTTGTTACAGATTTCAAATGTCGTAAGGAACATTAAAGTTGTTTACTGATGTTTCTTTTCTGTTTTTAACAAATAAACTTTGCACTGGTTACATCATGGAGTCTTATGTATAGTATTATTTATTTCATTCATGTTCCATTTTCCTTAAAACTTTTCTTGTGAGGAACTAGTAATAAAAAGCAAGTTACCTCCTATCGGATCTTTCCGTTACTTACCGTTTCTCGTAAATTATCTCCACTTTCGAATTTCATCAAGCGAAAGCACTCAACTCGATCTTCTCTGTACCCTCGTTACAAGTGTCTTACTTACGGGCTGCGACTCCACTTAGTTTTGTGACGTCACTTGTAACTTCCCTACATACTACGTAGAAGTTGGACTGCATACAATTATGCGGAGGTCATAACCATGCGCAGATGCTTCGGAGCATCGGAGCTCCAGCATCGGAGCTCCATCGAAGGTGCACTATGTTGATGGGTTCGATCGATAACATTAATAAACTCTCAAGTTTTTTTGCAGCATTTAAGTATTACTAATAAGTGTGAGTGTGTATGGGAAGTTAGTTACTAACATTCCATACAAAGTCTTATCTCCTATTTAACCTCTTTCGGGGAAAAATTCTCAAGATAGTTTCCTTAGTCTTTGGATATATAGGGACTTCTGGTGTAAATCATGTTTCTTATCACAGTATGTTGGACGTTTCGTTGTCTGTTAGTAAACTAATTGAATAGAGAAGATATCAGAAGTCAATTTTAGAGTTAGGTACTTTCTTGTTGACGTCATTCCTATTACTTACACTTCATTGAAGTACGAGTATATACGAATTTTCTTCTGTTCCTGTCAAACTAATCAAGTGTTTAGCTCACAGAAGAATAATTAGTATTGTTATTTCAAAAGAAAGGTACTCAATGTTCGAATAACAATCACAGGGGCACGTAAAGAACTCGCCATGCGAGTGTATAAAGGAAGGTCGTATTTTTTTAGTATAACATTAGAATAAAGAATGGTTTGGGTTACCAGTCAAGCCCACACAAGCTTGAGCAATACTAAGAAATACTTCTTCTGGATATAAAATAGAAAGGTACAAATAGTAAACGTTAAATGTTGAGGATTGAGATGAAATAAGAAACTCAACTTCAACTTCTTGATAATAGGTACATATATTGTATAAAAATGAAAAGGCACTTTACATAATATGGTAGCACGCGCGATCGGGACATTAAAGATCGACATGACATGTGCGCAAACGTTGATACTGGCCGAATGTCCGCCGCCACGGGCCGCTCGCCGCCGCCGCCGCGCCGGCGCCCGTGTTGCCCCCGCGCGCCCATCGCTCTTCGCATTTTGTTGTAAACAATTTTACTTATTCTTTGCGGGACTTTATGTAGAAAAATACTAAGAAACAATAATATTGATGTTATTGCAATTGATTAGAAAATGTTCTATGGTTGAAGTCGGTCAATCCTATTAGTATTTATCGATTAAGTTCTAATTCCATTCGAGACTGACAAAACTATCTTTGGTCACGATGAATGGCAAAGTGAGTCTCTATCACTGTGTTTAGCATAACGTTCGAAATTCTGCTGGGGACAAAAACCATCTTTGTGTGAGTGGGAAGTAATGGTCCATAATGCACCACATTGGTCCAGGGTTGGTTGGTGAATGTTTCATATTTTCGAATCTTTGTTTCTGGGACATGCCGGTTTCTTCACGACGTTTTCATTTACCTTCTGGGTGTTTAGTACAACGTTTTCATGGCTTAGTTACCAAACTGGTTTAGTTGAAAACTAGAGAAGTTGGTAAACATCAGTCTGAAGTAGTAACATAGTGTAATTATAACTTCATCCAGGAAAATTAAAATGTTCACACATTTTTAGAAAACCCTGAACTGGATTTTTTTCTATAAAGTTAACATTACAGCAACACGCAATGTTAGCGACAGCTTTAAAAACTGCAAACGAGGTATTTAAATTAAAAATACTTCAATTTTAAATCTCATGGGCAACCAACTCATTTGAAAGTTTTTCATTACTAGCCCTGTGTAAACGAGGACCCCTGGTTCTGTAAATGTGTTCAGTGTTTCCAAAATCACTCCGAATTTAGGCGTCCAAATAAAATTTGCATTTTTCTCGCATTAGCTAAAGGGTCGACCACTTTTAGGGGCTGATTCAGACTTCAGAACTATGAGAATGCAGACGAAAATATATAAGGTATTTTATCTCTTTGTAAAGAGAAAACTACATATTAACGAAGCTAACCACAACCAACCAACCAACTATAAATAAACGCCCAAAGAATTACTTAAGCCTATTTCCTGTTTAATTGTCTGAACGAAAAGCGATCTTAAAACCTATGTATATAAAAATTATTATCTCCGTGATTTTAATTTCTCCTTTGAGCATTCTGCCTCTTAGACAATCCTTTCTTCCCTCCTGTCAAACAATATTTGCTTTAACATGTCCAATCACTCGAAATGTTTTCATAGTGAAATTGATCGGCTTCTTAGCAAAGTATTGGTCCAAACCATATCTCAGATAAGTCTTAGTTGGGAACAAACAGGAAAGGGAACTGAGTAGACTTACTGAAGTCTTACAATTTTGTCTCGAGCCTAGATATATGCTCGTCTAAATTAATTGAAGCAAAAGCCCCTTGTGTGTACAGGAAAGTTAATTTATTAGGAGCAAAGTTCTTGTCTGTGGTTGGAGTGTGTGAAGTTAATCAAAGGTGTGAAGTGTGAACATACCCTGAAGTGTTCTTCATTGAATCTTCAGTCTTTAAAGTTTATAAGTTATACCTAATTTGTCTTTGAAATTCCTAACAAAGATCTGAGTGAGCCAACAGTAATTTGAGTGGGGAGATTTATTTCCGAAAAATGAAGTGATGATATAAATACAATCTCAAAACAAAGTGTTCTTTTGTTGTTATTTGTTTAACTTGTGATATTCATTATCTACTGAAGATAATAAGAAAACCCAAACTACAGTACAGTTGGAATTCAAATCAAATTTGATAAACAAAATAACGAATGATACGTAGAAATCCTTTTAAAAGCAGAATGCTTATAAAAACATTTGCTTACTAACAAAATCAAACTACATCTTTTTCAGTCCCATAAATACCTACGGAAGTATCATCTCTTGCTCTGCCGGTCCCAAATCCGGAAGCAAGGGTGAGGGTAGGCACAGAGGTGATCATAGCTGTCGGAAATCCAACGTTGAACATCGAACCGGCAAATATACCGAACTGATAGGCGAACGGGTGCACACGAATGGCTTTTCAAAATCGGCCATTTTTTCAGTTCATATTAATGGCAGATACGGGATATGGATGTTTTAATTTTGGCTTGTTTTGGGTAATATCGTCGTTGTATACTAACAGCCCTAGAAAAGATAGGTGTTTCTTAATTAAAGCGTAACAAAGTCAAATAATTAAAGAGTAATAAACTTTCGTATAATTGACTAAGAAACTCGTTGCGAACATCGTAGAGGTTTAAAAGAAGATGTAGTGACAAATATTGAAAAGAGTACTCGTATAGTTAGACGGTTTGGTCATGTGAAGAGGATGAGTGAAAGGCGACTAATAAAAGGTATTTACAAAGCAGATGTGAGTGGCAACGCCGGGAGGGGACGCCTTAGAAGGACATACACTGAACTTATTGGTGAAGTTCTTCAGAAAGGTCAGGTGCGTAGTACTCGCAACCACCGTGCGTGTATGACCAGATGTATTAACGTGGACGAGGCAAAATGAGTATGTAAGGATTGTTAAAGGTGGCTTTCAGTGGTTTCTACCTACCCGCATGGGAAAAAAGCGTGAGTTTATGTATGTATGTACAACTAAACACTTAATTGAAAGTGCCCAAAACTAGATTCTGTGGCATTAGATTTGATGAAGGGGTAATTTTTATAAAATGATATTTTTTTAAAGGAATATTATTTTGTCTTACTTACGGACATTACAGTTTATGTTAAAAGAAAATGTTTCGGTCCGTCATCTTTTTTGATCACTGTATTGCCACTGGAATCACAAATATAGTTTCACCAAATGATTTGGGATCTTCAAGTGTGATGAACAAAACACAGAAAAGCCCAAAAATTCAATATATTTTTAAGTACCTACTCAGCTACTAACTAGAAATATAATTCCCAGTTCCATCTTGTAGAATCTGCAACGCCCGTAAAAGACGAAGCTGTCTCCTTACTAGAGTTGTTAAGGAAACTCATTACTCATTCAATTATGGTAAGTTTGTGTCTGTTGTTAACTTTTTCTGGTGGATGCCGACTCGAAACATGAAGTGATTTTGTGGGTTTAGTCGCTTCTTGTGTGACAATTTTTGAGATTTAAAGAAAATTGAAGTCAAAGTTGAAAGTAATGCTTGCCTTTTTTAGTGTTACAAATTAAAACAAGCTTTACTTTTGACCTCTAGGAAAGACATCTGAAAATGGTTACCTATATTTAAAATTAACAACGTAAGATTCTGGTCACCAAAATATATTTGTCCAGTTTTATTCAGTACATTGTCACCTAACATTCTTCTTTTCAGGAGTGCGAAACCTTCAAAATATTTGGACTATTTATATTTTTCATGAATGCTTTACTCATTCGTGAAAAATACCACGTTTGCTATGACGTCACACCATGGCCGTTCGATGATTATTTTACTCTCGCAGAAAATATTGAATGAGGGACGCAAAAATACAAATATTTGAACTGTCGACGCGGCAAGGATCAACTTTTCACCATATTTCATTATAATGTATTTGAAAAGTTTCATGTTTCGTTTGTCGTTAGGGATCAGAAGCTGTTTTCTTCAAGTTTCTTCTCTAAAATAACAATATTACTGTCACGCAATTTGTCGCCGAGTCATTTTGATAAATGAACGAATAAAATACAAGTTACAATACTTTTCCAGTCACACTTGGCAGCTGACAGCGTTGTAACTCAATCACTGGCGAATAAATCAAACAAACGGATAGCTTTCTTGTTTTATTTTATACAAGCTTTTAACCATGACGTCGTTTGGGGGAAAATGTTGTTTCTCTTCTTGTTGTATTGCAGCTATACAAACAAAGTTGTGTTATATATCTGCCAAATAAACTCCATCAGCTGTAACGTCCCTGGGAAGTAATGTAGAAGTATGCGCTTGTTTGTTTGTTTCACTACTTACTGCAGTTTGCACTGCATTGTGTACTATCATAAATTCTTCTCTAACGAAAGTAAGTTTCGACTAAGCACGTAATAAAAACAAATAACGTATTTCAGACGGTAAACCCCCTAAGATAACTAGGTTTGTGATTCCTTTACACACAGCTCATACCTACAAACAATCACTTCTTCAAACGAACTACGTTAAAGTGGTGTTTTCAAATCACAGTGAACCCAATTGCAAGATAGTCGGCCCAAAGAAATACAGAACCAAGTTTGTCTTTCAAACACTGTCCTTCGCCACTGGGATGTTGCAGATATGTATGTGCTAAAGGTTATCGGAATGACAGACACGACAAGAAGGTCCAAGCTTACAGACGTGTAGACGTGACGGCGCGCGACAACTTCGTCGCAAAATGATTTGTTCGGTTTAAAGAAACTTTATTCCCAATAAAGACATAAGTCACTTACTTGAGAACAATACTAAAAATATAGATTACAATAAGTTCGTCATCAGTATTAGGTACAACTTAATAGTTACCCATCCAATGCATTCATTTCTCCAGAAGTGATCGATCCGCAATTATGTGCTGGCTAAGTTGAGTTTTGAATGCATTGAAAGAGTGTACTGACACAAAATAATGCCCGAGTAAATATTTGCGAACAACCCTAACCATGTTTTGCAAATACGCTTCAATGAGACAATTATACTGCAGGTTATTACAGTCAAACACCTTTCACATTAATGAAAAACACAATGGAAATTATGTGAAAATGATAATTATTCTAAATCTCCATGGCCGGATTCCGGGTTTTATATTGTCGCGTGTCGGTATCCGTTCATAAGTAGATTATTTTTTTTATTATTATTTCGGGAAAGAAGGTATAAACAATGCAAAAGAGGTAAAAAATGGCTTTAGAAAAAATTAAATATTATTATGGGAGTAGAAAAGACATTACGGGATAAGCAAAATTTTTCCCTTGCAGTACATCGCTTACCTGGTTTTGTCGAAATCCCTGTAAACCCCATCATAAATCCTGTGTCCCATACGGGTTAAAGGGCGTAGTTTATGTATTGTGTCTCCGTGGAGGTAAACCGACTAATTAATGTGCATACACATTTGGTAAATCTTAGGTCCTTAGGCTTTATCTCGACCGCAATTACTTAGCACATAAATGAACCTCTTTCGACACTTATGAAGGTGAAAAATTAATGTGCGATGTTACTGTTACTGTTAGCCTGCGTCATCCTACAGCTGGGCAACGGCCTCTCATGACTTCAAAACCTTTTGATATAGGGCTAATGTAGACCACTGGACGTTTTCTAAACATTTCCTTGTTCCATGAATACACTTTTCATGGCGATTATTGAACTATTGTGTTCACATGGTAAATAATGTACGATTTTTTCAAATTATAAACTTCCTCTCTTTTTGTAAAGTTAATGATATTTTTTACTGGTTTTCAAAAATTTTCTTTGCGTGTAAAAAGGTATTACAGTAAAGAAAAATGCTGGAAAACATTAAGGTAGCAACAAATGCTAGCCTATCATGGATTCATGAATCATTATGAATGTACTTATCGTCGGCATAGAAAAGACGAGTTTATCAACCTCGATATCGACAAATTAATCTGGTAAACATTAACAGCTTTAGGAAAATTACCAGCGTCTATAATTCTGACTTATTTGACCCGGACGTATATATGTGCAAGGTAGTGACATACGTTACTACAGTAAAGAATCATGACCATCAACGGTACTGGTTTTTCTCATGCATCAAGATAAAAATTATATTACAATTATTTTCTTTATTTTTGAAGTCATTCTGCAGTTAGAATGCCAATTTTGTATAGGGGTTTAGTTTGTAAACTTAATAAGTTATGAAATTGTTTTGATAAAATGAATTACCTACTGCCGGCTATTCTTACGTTAAAGTGTTGCCATAATCAAAATAAGTAAATATATTGATAACTCTAATCGATTTTTTTTGTATACGATTACAAATTAATATAAATGTAAAGTCATTGGAAAGGTAAATCGCGGGGTTTTTTATAAATAATAAAGCGAGATGATACTACTGTGGTGTGAAATAATTAGTATTTCACACACACAGTAGTCGTATTATTTTGCTTTCAAAACTTTTTAAAGCAATTTCACTTTGTTGCCTAACGATACATATGAATGATTGCATAGATTTTTCTTTTTATTTTCTTGCTTCGGTTTAATATAAATCGAACCTTTTTAATAAATTAATGATTATAGAACTAAATCAGTCATTTGAAATAATTATGTGTCGAGTGTATTTATTCGAGTAATCGATTTTCATTTAAAATCTAAAGTGGCAACATTGGTGTTGGTGTCTCAAATTGAATTGTCATTGTCAAAAAGTCCAATGTCAACTGCGCGTTCTTCTTTTTTGGAATGTGAAAGCTGATGATGAATGGAAAGTGTAATTTTCTTTGAAAGAGGTATGTAAGTCTCTATCCCATCAGATATGCTTTAATCTGCTCTCCAAACTACGACCTATAAACTTACCTCTATACACGACGGATATTTCTATTTTGAGGTTAAGTTACATTTTCTAAAAAAACTTGGAAATGCGGGTTTTGATTCCAAAATGGCAATTGTAGATGGTTAATTTATAAACCATCTAAAACAACTTTGGAATTGACGCAACTCTGTACCGTAGTCCATATTGTCGTGGTCATTCTCCTTTAACTGCTTATATTATTATAATTATATATTCTTGAAAAGGGCGTGATGTGTTAGCATTTTGTACACCTTCAGTGCCAAGATAATGTTACATTTGCTGGTTAGTCACATCGGATAACACGCTTATAACCTATAGTCGCAAAAAATGAAACGAGAGATACTTATTATGTACTTGGTCCATCAAGTACCAGTTTAATGGCTTTACAAAACCAGTCTTTAATAATACAAAGTCGTAAATTGTAATATTATAAATGCAAAAGTAACGCTGACTGTCTGACTTTCTAAGAAAGACACCTGGCCTAAGAAAAAGATCAAAATAACCGTATATTCCTGTGAGGTAATTTCTGACCTATAATATATGCGGGTGGAGCCGCGAGAAAACGCTAGTCTACCACAATTTACGGCAAAGTACTGAACGTTTACTTACTTACTAGAGTGAATATATTTTAAAATCACAATTACATTATTTCAAATATTTGACGTGGTTTATTCCAACGTGCATCTACCTACCTATCAAGAAGACCGCCACCGTCTACTCCAACATTATTTGCATTTCAATTTCCAAATGGAAAATGTAGCGATATGAAATGGAATGTAATCAACGGTGTAAACCTCGGGTGACTAAATATTGCTGCCTAATAACAATTCGGTTTGTTTGCTGTGCTTTCCAGCGGAAGGTTTTGAATGAGACATAATAATTGTAGGTAGATATGTGTAAGTTCATTGTTTAAGATATGCATACGAAACTGGTGGAGCATATTATGCTGGCAGCTTACCCATGGGATTGTAATGATTATTCAGTTTTTTTTTCTTTTTTTTACAACTGTCAGATCTTGCTAATTTAGTTTAATATAAAATAAGCTATTTACAAGGAACAGTATACTTCGTTCCAAAACATAAATTGCAGACGTAGGCAACACAGCCGCCAAATTAATATGGAACTGGGCAGGCCATATACGCCGCAAGTCACATCAGAATTGGGCGAAAATATCTACAGATTGGGTTCCAAACAACAAGAATCAGCGACGCGGCAGGGCCAGAAGGAGATGGCGTGATGAGCTGGACTACTACTTAAAGAATTGGGCTGAAATAGAAGAGTGGAAAAAAGGAGGCCTTCGCCCTGCAGTGGGACACAACAGGCTTTTATATCTACATATACTATATGTATTTACGTAGGGCTTTGATAAATTATATCTATAATTGTCAGTATAAGTTCTGGTGTGAGTAATTTCATGAACAAACTGCACCAATGATTTAATTTTTTTCTACGTATATTACATATACTAAAATTGTTATAGGTCGATGTCTGTACATTGAAGTTATTGAAAATATATTATGAAGGGTCTTTATTAGAGCAACAGAAGCCAAAACAACAGTTTTTAGAATTTTTGTCTGTCTTTCTGTCTGTATGTTTGTACGCGCATCACGCAAACACTACTGCATGGATTTGAATGTTGTTTTCACCGATCTACTGCTAGATGCCTAACTTAAAATATAGGCGACATTTTACCACAGGAATGATCTCTTTTTTTTCGATCCTACGTACCACGCGTACGAAGTCGCGGACAAAGGCTAGTTAATAATTATCCAATTATCCTGTAACACCTAAAATTTATTTACTATTGAAGTACTGAAAAATCTATAAAATTTTAAAAGATATTAAAATTGTAAGACATTACACAATTTCAAAAAAATAAAGTCTCCTTTCAAAGGAAACATCCTTGACCTAATCACGGACAAAACCATTACAATCTAGATAGCAATCAGCATTTTCTTAAAGTACAGACAGTTATTACAGAACATTTCACACGATTCGACTCCTTATCGCCCCATCTTACAGGGAGAGATATTTTCCTTAACACGTCTTTTGGCTTCACGGATTACCAATTAGGTGTGTTTTGAGTTTAAAGGAGAATGGTGAAAGCATATTCAACGTTCACAAGACATTTGATGCGACTCCACTCGACTCCTGGCCTTCGTAAGGCACGTTCGTTAATACTCGTATCCGTGTCACGGGAAAGGCTAGAAAACGGGACTTGTCTAAATTACGAGATTCGTAAAAATATTTAGAAAATACCACGTCGTTGGTCTATGCGGTCTGGGGTCCGATTCCACTAGTGTGTAAATTAAATTTTTGCCTGGTTTATGTTGTTGGCGATGGATTCGTCACTAATTGTTTATATGTTACTTAAGTATATCTGGCGAAATCTGCGTGTGCTTAGGTACACCGCTACCTAACCCTTCTCGGATTACAAGCGTGATGTTTTAGATTCATACACCTGATATCAACAGATACAGTACCTAATATGTTGAAGGGAAGTTTAATCTAATGCAAAATACAAATGTTATTTTTGTTAGTTCAAAATACCTCGGACATAAAACATATATTCATTCGGAATCATTAATTTCTTAAAATATAATTCATTAGCGGCCCGTCCCGGTTTCGCAGGGGTATTTGACAAAAACTTGACAGGACGGGACAGGACTGGATAGGACAGGATAGAATGGGATGGGACGGGACAGGACGGGATAGGACGGGACAGGACGGGATAGGACGGGACAGGACAGGATAGGACGGGATAGGACGGGATAGGACGGGATAGGACGGGATAGGACGGGATAGGACGGGATAGGACGGGATAGGACGGGATAGGACGGGATAGGACGGGATAGGACGGGATAGGACGGGATAGGACGGGATAGGACGGGATAGGACGGGATAGGACGGGATAGGACGGGATAGGACGGGATAGGACGGGATAGGACGGGATAGGACGGGATAGGACGGGATAGGACGGGATAGGACGGGATAGGACGGGATAGGACGGGATAGGACGGGATAGGACGGGATAGGACGGGATAGGACGGGATAGGACGGGATAGGACGGGATAGGACGGGATAGGACGGGATAGGACGGGATAGGACGGGATAGGACGGGATAGGACGGGATAGGACGGGATAGGACGGGATAGGACGGGATAGGACGGGATAGGACGGGATAGGACGGGATAGGACGGGATAGGACGGGATAGGACGGGATAGGACGGGATAGGACGGGATAGGACGGGATAGGACGGGATAGGACGGGATAGGACGGGATAGGACGGGATAGGACGGGACTTTTCTAGCGGCGGCATTTCAATTATTTTTTTAAAATAAAAGAATAATTATTGTGACATATACATAAAAGTTAGATATATGCTGCCGCGACACTTTTTGTAAATAATGATTTGTTCTGCAAAGTTGTAGTACATTATTTTATTCTACCATCAATAGTTTTAGCAGCGCACGCGATGTAAGGTATTTTTTTTACACCTTGGGTTACATTATTGGAGTTTTAATAAGGATCACTATTTTTTTTGGAAATATAATACAGCTTATGTTACGCACGGAGATAGTGTAGCTTCCCAACGGTGAAAGAATTTTTCAAATCGGTCTTGTAGTTTCGGAGCCTATTCAATGCAAACAAACAAACATACAAACAATCAAATCTTTCCTCTTTATAGTATTAACTATAGATTTGAAACCTATGTAAATAAAACTCAAAAATTGTTTCTACATATGTACGTACGACTTTGAAACCATCCAACCGATGTGCCCCAAACAGGTTTCATGGTTTTGGACCACTAAAACAATGCACTAGGCACAATGGCGTAGTAGCACACGCCGAGTATACGCTAGTCGGTAATAATTCCTGAAAACATAAATTAACTCGAAATCATAAATTCAACTAGAAAATCCCACATCTTATGTTCGTGTTTCACCGTAACATTCATAAAGTGTTAAGTTTACTTTTACGCCCGGCGTCAGGTGTGTGAACAGCGATTCTTCTCATGGCTATAATGTTCGCGGGGAATGGCACACGGATGGCTGTTAAGAAGCTCGTCTCGTGTAATCTGTAGGTCCCTTTATTTTGTAAGGCGTGTTTAGCAAGCGCTAGTACAGATTAAAACAGTTCCGTTTGTAATTAATTTTGGTTGTTAACAGGAGGTTTTCGCAGTTTCACTATGGGGAATCATATTACACAGTAACAGCCCGTTCACACGACGACGATCCGTGTTTTTTGACGTATCGTTTTTTTTCACGATCCATCAATTTTTTTGACGGCGGCAAAGGTTTTTAAATGCCCGTGTATCACAAGCATCACGAATCGTGAAAAATGACGGACACTTCTTAAATCACGTAACGTCTTTTAAAAATCAGGTACTTCAAAAAACACGGTTCGTGATTTATGACGGATCGTCAATGACGGAAGCCGTGTGAATGAGCTGTAACAGAGCTGTGGTCAGATAGAAAGTAAAAGAAGAAACACTCCATGTAAAAATTTTTATATTCGGCTGAATCCGGTTAAACTGGAAGCCGATCCTAAGATAGTTGATAAGGACTAGGCAGATGTGTATTATCACCATCTGAAACAAGTTTTTGATTAAAATCTTATTTCTGAACTTTTTTTTTTCGTTGGTAAAATATGTTATGAAGACGTTTAACTTTCTTTCAATACGTATTTTATTAGTTTCTTTGCACGGCTTAACTTTTTATTTGAAAAACACGCAAGCCAACCCAAAAACTAAAAAGGTTTACATATCATAATTTCGATACTCAATCAGAAATAAATGTATGCAAGAACCAAGTCCATGATAATTTAAAGTAGCGAAAAGTACGCAGAACCTGCTACCATCAAACTCCGCTACTGACCGCCAAACAAGGTAATTAAACATAGAGTTTACAATATAATGGTTGCTTGTGGCTAGTACCACTAAAGTTGTACAAGGTATAGACCCCGAACAACGTTTGTTCGAAGTTTCCAGTAGCTGAACTAGACTACCCCTTGTAATAGTACTCTGCGCTCGCATCGAGAAACACGTGTAAGTTTAAAATGGATAATGTTAAATCCAGTCAAATAGTACCTACCTAATAGTATTATTAAGTACCTGCCTAACCCATCGGGTATTATTGGCGTGATGTTATTTTTGTGTAAAACCCAGCCAGTTGGTGCAAATATAGCGGACTGTATGGGGTGTTCTCAAAATACTTGGTCTATTTTTAGATGATGCTTCTTCTCCTTTCCGCTTCAATGGTACAACTTAAATTAGTTGACCTCGGTTAGTAGCCGCGCCTTCATTAGGTCGCCAAAAGTGCAGCTGTATATACGCTTAGAGCAGAGTTAGGGTAGGGTAGGGGAGACGCCCGGGTGTTTCCACTGCGAGGATCGACCGGAGGACACGGTGGAGCATACGGTGGAGGTCTGCCCCGCTTGGGCTTAGCAACGCCGTGTCCTCACAGCGGCGATCGGCGGCGGCGACCTCTCGCGTCCGGCCCTGGTTCGAACCATGGTCCGGAGCGAGACGGAATGGGAAGCCGTCACCTCCTTTTGCGAAGCAGTCATGCTAGCAAAGGAGGAGGCGGAACGTGAGAGAGAGCGTTCCTCCTCACGCCGTCATGGAGACGCACCGGGCGACCACCGTAGACGCGGGCCTGTGGACGGTGAGCTAAGGGCTAGCTCGCCGTCCCTCCGTCTTAGGACGACAGGCCGTGTCGACGGCGCGTTCGTGTTCCACGCGCGCCTCAAAGAGATGTCAGCATAGGGAAGGGGCCCGCAAGGGCCGATGCCTGCCGGGTGCTGCGGGTTGTTCGAAAGTGATACCGCGGCCCCAGAACACAAAGGGCGATGAAGGAACATGGGTGGGTTTTAGTCAGTAAAAGTCTGACACTCCCTCCCGCTCAGCCCAGAGCGGGAGAAGTCATTTGATGATTTCCCATCCGAAAAAAAAAAAAAATAGGGGCTCCAATAAGTCAGTCATGTTCTGGACAGCACCGCACTCACATCGTGTATCGAATGGGTCTATAATTCCCCATATAACCAAGTTGTCTACCAGAGTACGCAGATGATGGTTAAAACGCTTGAATACTCTGAATTGACAATCGAAATTTTTGGCAACAGTTATACGATAAGAAACAAATAAACCATTCATTCTAAGATAACGAATAGAGATCTTTTAGTTTTCCCGAGAATTTCAAGTTGCATAAAAATAAACCCAACGATTTCGTTGTTATGTGTCTGAACCAACATGAGGAATTTTATGATAGTCATCTATGTCGAACGCATGCTACGGGCTACGTCGTAGCTGTCGTGACGTAGACAGTGCAGCGTAGGGCGATTATACAAATGCATACTTCTTGCTTATCTATACTTATCATCTGTATTTATGTGAATTGTTTTTTTTTTTGCATGGCATTACCATTAAACTATTAACAACAGTTCTACGTATAGGCATTGTTTTTACTAGCCTTTTCTACCACTTAATTAGCATGTATCTTTTATGTACATTATGTACACCCAGTTTTGAATTTAATAAGCCTATTTTGAACTAGTATTAAGCCAAATTGGTATAATAATGAATAACCTCGAAATAATATGAGCATCAAAATGTTGGAGGAACCTATAAACGGTTCAGTCGCAGAAAGTACCTCTCGCAAAATGCACCCCATACGCAAACCGTACCTTTCGCAAAATGCACTTTTCTCATAATGCACCTTTATTATGAGACTTCTGCTAGATTGTCACAATCGAGGTTGAGTCAAACCGGTATGGACAGATGGCAGACTGCGTACAACGGACTTTGATAGATGATTCAGTTCCTTATCTGTCAAAATCAAAGTATCCGGAATCCAGTCTGCATTCTGTTTATACAGGTTTATAAATGATTATAAATCATATTTATTTCTGTAAGTTTGTTTTCAAAAACAACTCAAGGAGCTCAATGACACGATAAACTATACCAAAGAAAACATTTAGGTAGACCGTATAAAGGACCCAAACTATCAGTCAATTTTAAATTACAAAAGTAACACAGCTACTTCAGTTGAAAAATTCACAAATCACTATTTCCTAACTCCAATTATACTCAAGTATTTCTCTTTCAGGAGACAGCTAACATTTCCTTTCAATTAATAAAATAAACCTCGTAACCTCTGTTCGTTGCAAGCACTCGCCATTATTTAGCAGTAAGTAATAAGTCTTCACTTTATTTTATAGCGGCTTTCGAGTTGGGTTTTATTCTCCGCAACAAAGATGAATGAATTGTTAAGTTTCCCTCCGTTTATTGATATAACACAAGTAATAACGCAAATTTTCTGATTAAAAAAAACTACATTCATCTTTTGCCTTTATCCCCATGTATTTAGAGTCGTTGCAGCTTGTTTTTTTCTTCCATACTTCTCTATTACTCGACTGACCGACTGCCTTGTTGGTCCAGTGGTCCCGAGCGCGGTTGCTTAGCATTAGGTCCTGGGTTCGATTTCCAGGTCAGGCAATGTGTTATTCGGATTTTCCATTAGGAATTTCTCAGTAGCAGCCACGGAGTCTGGATTAATGCTCGGTAGATGGCAATAGGCGCGCTCCCTAATACATGGGACTTCAACATAACTGGAGAAATGTGGGTGTACTATTAAGTACACCTCTGCCTAACCCTTCGGGGATTACAGGCGTGATGATATGTTAATTCTCTATTAGTCGTCATCCCTGTAGTCACCGCCTTTTTAGTTCCTTTGGTCTTCTCCTACTCTTATAGCCAATCACATTCACACTCCAAACTTTTCTCCTTATCAAAAATTCAACCAACAAAAAACTTCATTTATTTCAAAATCTATCAATGAACAACAATAAAACCATACACAATGTCATGGTAGTTTTGATGGGCCTCATTTGAATTGTTTTGGAGCACTCAAAATGATATAATACATTGAACTTCAAAAAAAAAAACTAACAAAGGCACTACTTTCTAGAACTGTTTCACACACAAAACGTTACTTTATATTTTTCTTTATTTATCTTCCACCTCGCTTTATTTCAAAACTTCAGCAAAATTTTGGTCACATAACCTTTACATTATGGCTTCATTAAACTATTTTATTTTGCTCGTGGCAAATGGCACTCATTTGGCAAGTTATGATGCCCCAGACGCTAATTAAGTCAGGACCGCACCTAACAGAAGAAGATTTTTCTTATCCATTAAAACTTTATAGTATGCTACTGTTTTTACTTTTGAAAATAAACTGTCTCCAGGAAAATCGTTTCTATTTTACTCACACAAACATAAAAAAAAACATAGAAAATATGAAATAGAACAGAACAGAAAGCGTATTATTGTCATAAAATACTGAAGCTAGCATTATAGTAAGTTAATATAAAAAAGCTGCACACACTCATACACACCCATACATTTTTATTTATTGCAACAAAAAAGAGGCTATTTCATTCTGTGGTGCAAAATAAAAATATTGTTTTATTTATTAATGTCACGAACGAAACCACCATGATAATATTGCGCTTTGATTTATTATCTTTGTGTCTGTTTAGTACATTTTTTATTTATTTGATGTGGATTAAATGGATCTAACGTAAATATTTTACTATCTGCTACTATCTGGTGTAATAAACTACATCCAATAATCTCTGAGAGTAAACTACAGAGGGCAGCACAGTCGCCAGTGGAACAACTTCCTGCTCTAATGAAAACATCTTCAATATTAATATGCATTCAGGTTATTGGTGGAAACTTGAAGATAGTTCATCGAGAATTACCCCATAAAGTTAGTCCACAGGCATCATTATGAGGATCTATTGCTTAAACTAGGTCAATGACTCTAGCCTCGATAGAACTGAGTGATTTTAAGAACACATTGGATGCAGACTGACTGTAAAATGGTTATGCCCATTTCAGTAGCTAGATTTATGCTAGCTCAGTTAAATAATATGGGTAATTCGGGGGTTTACAATGGAAGAATCGTCGCAAAGATAAAATTAGTTTTATAGCTATTGGTAAAAATAAAGTATGAAGCAGACAAACAGAATAGCGGTTTTCCTATAAATACCCCGCACAAAACTAAAGGCAGTTTATCTTTTTGCTCCTTGGACTTTAAGCATTCTTTTGTTACTTTTAGATTAGATAAGCCAACATACCTTAAAACAAAAGAGTACATATAATAAGGTGTTAAACATAACATCTGTATACCACTATCTAATTAATATGAGTGTGCACTGTCACAAACAACTAAATCTATCAATCATTGCTCAGGCCATCATAATTTTGAGGTCCATTGATCCTTTTGTATTCAAGACGTCAATCAATGGTACAATTCAAGCTTGATCCATCAATGTACGTCAAAGCAATATTATTGGCCATTGTTTGAGCTGTCAGCTTTGAGAGAGATGTCTTTGAGAGAAAAACTATAAAAAAATAAAGTACAAATATTCAAATGAAGGTGTTATAAACATGAATTGTGTTTTGGAAATTATTCAGCACAGTTCAAAAAGTGTTTTCTTCATTATAAATTACAAGCTTTTTCCCACGGCTTCGCTCACATTGTGGTCGGAAATTATCCCACGGGAACTTTTTGAATATGGCCTATTCACTCTGAGATAATGTAGATTTCCATTAGTCAAAAGAATTTATCGGATCAACGGTTCCGAAGATTACCCCTATACCCAAACATACAAACTTTTGAACTTCCAGATTATTTCTTAAGGTATTTTCAAAATAATAAGGTGCTAAAGGATTTAGCACCTTATTATTTTCGTTACAAATATGCGTGAGATATAAATTATATAAATAATATAATATAAATATCGCTGGACATTACACACAGCGCCATCTAGTGCCACACTAAGCAACGAGGCTTGTGTCGTGGACACCAGATAGTTGATATACTACATAGATACTTTTTTGTTTGTAAATACATACTTATTATACATATAAACATCCATGACTCGGAAACAAATGTTCATGCTTATCACACAAACACTTGCTCCTACCGGGATTCGAACCCGGAACCCTATGAACGTAAGGCAGCCTCACTACCGCTGCGCCATTCGGCTCGTCATAGAAACTGACTTGTTGAAACCGCCATTACTTCACCAAATTATTTTGATTAACCATGCGATATACATAGCAGTATTACGAGTAAATCCGAGTCCTTTGTGTTGTGTATTTTTGTCAAGCTAATAATGTCACAACATATGGCTACCTTTTGTGTCGTTCTATATAATTCTTATATTTCCAAATTGCCCCTAATTTTATCTCTACCTCGTTTAGTACCTATCTCTATGACAACCAAACAATCTCTTCTCAAGATTAATTTAATATTAATCAAGCACAGCATTAAAGTTAACGCAGGTTGTATCTTACTTGACATCCTAAAATGTAACGGTAAATTTGCTTTAATCTGACCCAGACGTCGTTTTGGGCATATTCGTCCTTTATAACCCGACCCACACAACCTTATCACTTGAAACATAATGCCTTCTAAGGTTTTGTTTTCACTTTTACGTGTATGTAGCTATGTACAATATGAACGGGTATTCAGATACGAAATATCTATTTAAGGTTTGACTATAATTGACTCCAAACCTAAATTACATATAATACAATTTTAACAGGCCGATGTCTTTAAGACATTGAAGAAATTGAAAAAATATAAATTATATTCATATATTGGTCTTTATTAGAGAAACATAAGCCAAAACAACAGTTATTAGATTTTTTGTCTGTCTGTCTGTCTGTCTGTCTTACTGTCTGTAGGTATATTTGTACGCACATCACGCAAAAACTACTACATGGATTCGAACGTAGTTTTCACCGCTCTACTGCTAGATGCCTAACTTAAAATATAGACTACATTTTACCACACATATGAAGTCGCGGGCAAAGGCTAGTTATATGATAGTATATTATAATATTATAAATGCGAAAGTTGGTGAGGATGAATGGATGTTTGTTACTCTTTCGCGCAAAAAATACTCATCAGATTTCGATGAACACAGATATTTTATAACCTGGAATAACACAGGATATATTTTAAACCTGGTAGTACGATCCCGTGGAATAATTACCGAAACCCACGCGGGCGAAGCCGCGGGCATAAGCTAGTCTATACTAATAACATAAAGAGGTAAAATTCGTAAGTTTGGATGTAGGGGTAATCTTCGGAACTTTTGATCCGATTCCGAAAATTGTTTCTTAAATGGAAAGCTTTAGTATTCCCAAGTGGCATAGGCTATAGTTAAAACGTTTCCATGGTATAATTTCGAACCGAATAGCGAATCCCTGGGCAAAGCCCGTCAATAATTATAAACGAGCACTTCTATCAAACAATCAACTACTGTACAGACATAATTTGAGAATAGTAAGAAAATCAGATAATTTCAAACAAAGATTAATCTGTTAACAAATTGGCCGACAGAGGACGCACAAAGCGCTTTATCATCCCTCAAATTTGTTAAGTCAATCGTTCAGCAAAACTTAAATTGAAAACATAACGAGAGATGATTTACGGCAAATAGACCCTTTCCCTTTGGATAAATAAAGGGATGCCTCTCAGACAGCATTTGAGACGAGCCTGTATTCTTCTCACGAGTTTCGTATTACCGACCAAAAGTGTATAAGTAGAGACGTCGGACGACCGATCTGAAGGCTTTTGTAACTTTTGCTTTGATGCCAACCAGAATCTTTTAAAAGTTTTACCGTCAAACCTTCAAACAAACAAACTCGCAAAGTTCTGCTCTCGAAGCGTTGATCGATTACCTTTATTCAGAATTAGTTTAGTTGAAAAATTGTGATATTCTCCAAACAGATCTAAAGGAAGGGAGCTATCAGAGGAAGATTGATATGTCAAAGGATTAACGCGCATAGACTTTAAACTTTTCTGAAGGTAAATGTATTCAAAAGTTATAAAGTAAAACTAGTCAACTACAACAACAAGTTTTGAGACTCTGTCTACACGACAAGTTAGACAAGCAGTGTAGTTTTAAGCCGCATTGAATATGAAGGCTGATAAGATAAAACAAACAACATTATTGAAATTAAAAAAAATATTAGCAGTACAATGTTAATGATAAAGCTAAGGGTTTTGTGTCTTGGCTCTTGCTTTGAACAAAATCTTTTTTTATTACTTTCCTTCATATGTTCTCATCAATATTTAATAAAAAAACAACTGGGCGTACCTCATTCTGTTAAATTATAAATATTTTTAGACATGAAAATGGTCCACATTTTGTTCTCAAAAATGCAGTTTCACTCTGAAAGCACATAATAGGTTAGTCGGTTATTACGGAACTAAAAACATTTTTACCTAGGTACTTTTTCCACAGTACTTATCGCGTGAAACTATTGTGGTGTAATGAGTGAAAATAAAATAATAGATCGTCTTCCAACTTCCCAAGAGTTGAATGCATCTTTAGTGTAATAGATAAAAAGCAATCAGGTATAGGTACTTCAAGTTTAAAGCATCAGTTGACAGTGATGCATGAATAGACTTTTCATAATAAAATACTTTTTTGCAGGTGTTCGAAAAAAGAGTAATGTAACGGGCCTTACAGACCTACGCCGAGAACCCCCGAGAAGCGTGAATGTGATTGGTTTCTCGCCATCTCGTTCTCGCTCTCGCCTGTTCTCGGATCGGTGTCGCTCTTTTGCCCGCTCCAAAGGTTTCTCGGATATCAGGAGAAGGTCGCATGAGTGTAGAGACCTTCTCGGTTCTCGCGCTATGTCCCGGCGAGCCTTCTCGCCGAGACATCTCGCGTGAGTCTGTATTAGATTCATCTCATCTAGCTTTCTGTCATTTTTGCCAACTTACAATGGGAAAAAGGGTATCTACGTCTGTATGTAAGAATTTTATCACCGAAGTCTACATTTTAATCCATACTTTTCTCTACGATTGAAAACGAGTTCAGTAGTAAATATTGGCACTAGCAGCAATTAATAGTAGTAACAAAGCTCGTAATTAGTAATAGTAATTATTAGTAGTTCAGTAATAAATTAGTACTAGCAGTAGGTAATTAGTAGTTAAGTGGTAGTTTACTGGTAGAGAATGCCTTGTGGTGTTAAGTCCGCCTAAGTACCACTCAAGCTTCTATGTTGTCGCGTCACCAATTTGAATATAAGTGGTTTTCATGAGAAAATTCGATTGAGGAATATATGCAAAAATGTTTAAATAGTTTCGTTATTAGCAAGGATAAAAAACATGAGAACCTTTGCTTCTAAAACACGATTATTTTCATCTAGGTAAGCACCATTCAAAATGCCCACAATAATAAGAATTGGTTTAACTTCGCAACGTGGCATACGAACCTACAAAGAAGAAATAGTACGTGGTAATATTATATTTTGAATTAGTTTTCATGCGTGTGACGCCTCAGCAAAAAACTACAATATAGGGCATCAGCTAGTTGGACGGACATTGGCTGAGACAGACAGGAAGCGAAAGGCGGCGCGCGGCGGACAGAATATTAGGGCACACAACTTGAGTTTTCATGAACAGCCTAAGTAATGAACAAAAGATTCATCGACTTGGGGCAAAATGAGGTCTTTTGGTAACTGACAGCTTCACGAGGTTTCTCCCTGAGAACAAAAAGAAAAGTTTCGATTTAATTTACGAGTGTCTACGTAAGTTTTTTGGCCTCTAATTTTATCTTAGTGTTTGTTTATTTAAGTTTGGTGTGTTTAATAATAAAATCGCATAAAACTAAACACCTGGTTATATACAGAGTGATTAATAATTGGGTGCATTCCTTGAAATGGATGATACTATACTTCCTTTGCAACATTTTAGACCAGACAACTTAATGCCCAAACTGGATTGTTTTGGAGACATCGAACTGTAAAAGTTTTCTGAAAATTTTCCACCTCTCCACCACCAACTGTTTATTGTGTGAAATCTACAACGGTCAGGAATTTAAACGAACACTTTTCTGATAGCCTCATGAACGAATGAATCCATTGAAAAGTACTAAACAAGAATACAACAATAACAAAAGTAAAAAATAACTTTACTTTCAGAAGTCTAGTCGCTGGCAAAAAAGTCAATGAAACATACAAAGTCACCGACTTCTGAAAGAAAAGTAATTTTATTATTTTTTTGTATTTTTTAATTTTTTTGTTGCTGTTTTATAGATTTTAGATTTATAGTTGGGAAATAAGCGTGAGCTTATGCACATACATATATATGTATGTTTTTATATATAGTTTTGCGGACATTTTAACAAGATTATTGTTTTGTTTCTGACAGTATATGTTAATTAATACGAGAATAATAGCTGTGGTAAAGCGGTGTGATGGTTCGTGTGAAATTGGACGATGTTAACGTTGTTATGAAGTTCGTTTTTACAAATTTAAAATTGCAGTGAAATTGAGTGATTTCAAACAATAAAATACAATTGATACCCTGCAATTAGTGCCCTCAACCAATATCGCCATTCTGTATAGCTTTAAGTAATATACCTTCTTACATAAAACTGAACAAATCTTTGTTAAAACATTGTTTGATAGATCTTCGGAACACAACCCTAAAACCTGCCTATATTAGCATGTATAATAAACCTAACCCATTTTAAATTCTTCTAAATAACCATGAAACGTTGTTGTTGGCCTTTTTTGTGTGAATTTCGAACGAGGTACGTAAATAAATAAGTCCTCTACACAAAGAACGCTTACTTCGCTCAACGGTCATGACCGCTACCCCAGAATGAATTAGCTCGCTTTAACCTAGCAATTTAAAATCTCGAATACCCAAGTTTACCTGATATTTTGGACATATTGGCTTAAAGGAGAATGATTTAGTCGGTAGGTCATTTATTTAATTATACTTGACCTTTTTGGCTCCGTTCTATTTATTTTTGACGGAGGCTAGAGAAAATAAAACAATTGAAATAATTAACTTCAATTGTTTTTTTTATTAGACGTGATGGTTGATAGGAATGACATGTGACAGCTGTTGAACGAAACTGATTTCGTAGTGACGCGACGAAATATTTAGTAGTGTAGTGAGGAAGTGAGCAGATACATTTGAGTACCTGCCAACAGCAAGAAGTGCGATAATGCACTGTACATTGTCTCAAATGTATCCAAATCCATTCGAACGTTTACAGAAACAGTTTATGTTTACATCTACGCCAAACTAAGCGATATAAGTTCCACATTTGGTTGTTCGTTGTAAAATCAACGTCACGTGTGTTATACATTTTACGTTAGTACTGAGGAAACAATATTCAAATGGACGTTTAATATTTACATCTACTTTAGAAAGTGCGACCACGCTTAAAAATATTCAAAAATGTATCAAGGTCTTCATTTACGACTCTGACTTTTCAGAAAAGTAGGAACTTACATTTTCATGAACATAAAGACGAATGGGCCAACAGTTCTCAAAATATGTAACTTTTTTGTTTAGTAGCATGTGGACCTAGTGTTTTAACATGGTTGCCTGAAAAAAGCTAACAATATCTATTCTTGGTACCTTATTGTATGAGGTTCATGAATTCTAGTTAATTTTCAGTTGTTTGGGCACACATTTATGATAAAACTAGCTTTTGCTCGCGGCTTCGCTCCCGTTATGTACGTAAGTTTACCTACGGGAACGTTTTAAATTGCAGCATTCCGTTAGTGAAAAAATTTTCGAAATCAGATCAGCAGTTCCGAAGATTACCCCTTACATACACACTTACAAACTAATTTTATCTCTTTATAATATTCGTATTGATATATAATTATTGTCTTTTATATATCAGACTACTTAATTTCATGGATTAACTAGCTGTATTTTGACTGTTCGACAACTAAGCCCTAGGTTAAACAAAATATCGTTGATAAGTTATAAACACGTTTACAGACAGACAGACTGAACCTTTCTGTTATATAATTCAAATTCAGGCAAATAATTATGCATATAGTAAGAATATTGTTAAAAAGTAGTATCAATGCGTGTTGCCTTGTAATCAAATCAAATCAAATCATTTATTCATTTGCAAATATGGGTAAATAATTGGTTCATAGATGTTGCCATAGAAGTTAATTTTCCATGTTCTGCCATCACATGGGCATGCAAATCATAATCAATTAATATCATTTTAAATAACAATTAGAATATTATTATAATTCCATTTTACAAATTACTATCAAATCATTAGAATCACAATAAATAGAAAAAAAAAAACATAATATTACATCAAATGTCACTTGCTACAATATTATGGTTATTAATGGATACAATACAAGAATGTCAATTTAAATAATTAAATAAGAAGAGAAATAATAAATTTTATCAAAAAGTCAAAATTACATTTTAATTATTATTGCAAAGTGCATGTCAGGAATAATATACTGAAAACAAGGTGAGTACCAAAAAGTCAATCATGAAGTCATTTAAAATTGCAAAACTTAGATTGCGATACTTAGATTGATTAGATGACATGTAAAGCATGCCAATATTTTTTACACACTATAATATTACAGGTTAACGATTTAAATGTTATCTTTATTGAATCATCATTAATTTTTTTATTGTTTATCTGCTATCAGAAGAATGGGAATAATAATTGTTTTAGGATATTAATTCTTAAACATATAAATGCATAATTATCGGTCCGTCACGACAATATAGGTATACAAATTAATGACAAATACACGTATGTACATTGATACTGAAGGCTAGCATGCACGGAGTCATTATTTGTGCCCGGTTGATGAAAATAGGCTCGCTCCCTACTACATGATACTGGCGAAATGTGGGTATACTATTAGGTACACCTCTGCCTTACCCTTCGGGGATTACAGGGATGTTATGTTATTCTGAAGGGTAATTTATTGAGGTTTCCTATATTTTTCACGTGTTATCAAAGCTACCGCTAAGTTTTCAACAATGAGTTGTGAGAATATTTGTTGCAGGTAGTTCTTTCTTACCGCTTACTTGCGTAAGACCTCGCAAGTAATTGTGATTGTTTTTATCTATAAATCGCCCTTGCGTACAAGGACTTACATATTAACTTAGGTAGATGTTGCAGTGTTAGTGAGACTGCAACATCTCTCTGAGTCCTGTTTACGTATCTCTGTGCGTGTCGGTGTAAACTAACGCGCGATTACATTTTCCTGTCTGATCTATCCGGCCACTCTACTATACCGTACGTGATAGCGCTTAAATACAGAGCCGTAGCATCATTCCCATGGAGGAATAACTACGCAGAATGCCATTGCGTAAAGGCGCTTAAGTCTGCTCAAATGCTCGAGTGTATTCAGAGTACTGCAAAACGGTGCTTGATCGGTACTTCTCGGCGATTAGTCGTGCGACAAAACTGATTCGCACGCAAGCTGAAATCTGAAATTGCGTGTCAGAAAACGCTGAGGGCGACAAAAACCTGTTTATCGCAGAAGTCTTAACAGGCGATTAAGGAAAATCGGTTCGCGCTATAATGATATTTGTGGGCGAAGGGCGACTACACAATGCTATTTAACGGATGATTGGAATCTGTAATACCCATTACCCAACACATTCCTAAGCGTAACGTGGGGTAGCTTGGGGCGTGTGTTCGCACCTTTATCTTTAATACCGTTGCTGATTTCCTCATTACAGATAATCTTGATTACGAAAAGATATTATGGCGATGCCGGATTTGCAAACGTCGCCCGATACGTGAATCAGCATTTTACAATGTTTACCAAGAAAATTGTTTCGTGTGGTCAGGGCAAGTCGGTAATCAAAAGCTCGTCCGTAAATATTGTAGGCACTAACCTGATTATTAAGTGTTTACAAAACGAATTTGGGCACAAGACAGCACCTGTTTCTGCCAATAAGTACTGAAAAAAAAAACAAACAATTTTGTTTTTTCTGTAACAGAAGCTACATCAGTTAAAGCTAAGGGTTTGACAAGCATAGAAGTATAACTACTCAACAAAAAAAAAGACCTGATCAGAAAATGATATGGTAGATATTATAATAAGAAATGTCATCATTATGAGTGAGGTTAAAAAATCTAAAAGGTTAGTAGAACCAGGATTTTAGATAATAATGCGACGTAACAAAAATTTTAGGGAACTTTTAGGCACTCTTCAAAATCAACTAAATAACATTTTTATTTCATATTCAATGTTTACAATAATTAAATGACTAAAATTAACTAACTACAAACTATAAAAGAGCATCAAAAAACTCTACTACTGCTGAGCGTGCGCGACTGCTGGCTGTGGGTGAGTGGGAGTCGGGTCTTTGGCTTCACGCACTGCCGTCGTCGAGCATAGGCACTTTGTTCGACGACACGACCTTCCGCCTCGCTGCTTCGTTACGTCTTGGAGCCGCCTGCTGCTCTCCTCATCGCTGTCACTGTGGTGAAGCTGTCAACAGCCTTGGACACCACGGCCTGTCATGCAGCCGAAGTGCGGGCCGTTTTGCGCGGCACGCGAACATAAACGACATCATCCGACGAGCTCTTGTTACCGTCGGCGTTCCAGCTATCTTAGAGCCCAATGGCTTGGCACGCGACGATGGCAAAAGACCGGACGGCATGTCTTTGTTTCCTTGGAAGATGGGTAGGCCTTTAGTGTGGGACGCAACTTGTGTCGATACTCTTGCGCCATCACATCTTCCAAGCTCATCGTGCTGTGCTGGCGCTGCCGCTGCGGCTGCGGAGAACCTCAAGCGGCGTAAATATAGTAACCTTTGTGGAAACTATATTTTCGAGCCGTTTGGGGTTGAAACTCTGGGGCCGTGGGGTCCGAGTGCTCACAGCCTTTTTAAGGAAATTTCCAAACGCCTAGTTGACGCTTCCCATGACCCAAGGGCTGGCTTTTACCTTGGCCAGAGGCTAAGTGTTGCCATACAGCGTGGCAACGCCGCCAGTCTCTTGGGCACATTACCGGCTGACAGCGTTGAGGAGGAGTTTTTTGATGCTCTTTTATAGTTTGTAGTTAGTTAATTTTAGTCATTTAATTATTGTAAACATTGAATATGAAATAAAAATGAAATAATCTAAAAAAAAAAAAAAAAATTAAAAGGAAGGGCCAAAAATAATTGTATCCTCTATGATGTGTTATGCGAAGAGCGCTCGGAGGGTCGACGGCTCGCGTCATGGTAATCGATAAGCATCCCTTTTCTTAATGATTGATGTTCTAAATTGGGCTGGCAGTTACCGCACACCTTGCGTCGTATAAGTTACGCGGAAATTGTGAAATACCGAAAATACATAAATTATGTATTCTTTTTTCATCACCAGGACAAATGGAATGAATTAGGAGATAGATTTAAAAAATGTTTTGTTTTAATAGAATAGAAACCCATTTTTATTTTAAACGTAAGATAGGGATTTACAGGAAGCACGTTAGAAAAAACCTTATATGTCTATCACTAGTTACTGTCCAAATCATTACAAAAAAATTCATAATAATTATTTTCTTGTCTACTTTTGGTGCATGTAATACGAAAACTGGCTCGAAAGTATGTTTATACACTTTCTATAAAACACATTTAATAAATCAGCACATAAATGCTGAACGAACACAATGCTTGCATCTATATACAAACATACGTCCGCCGAAATAATTACCAGTCCTTTATCACAACTGGAGTTGGGTTAGTTCTATCCAAATAATCAATTCAGCGAACAATAACAAATGACATAACACCGTGGTAATAATGCCTGTTATTAATAACTGCCCACTGACAGCCGTAGATAAGGTACTGGCATAATAGGGGCCCAAGGAACATGCCCATTTTATTACAGCATTATCGTTAGTCGAAATTGACCGCGATCAACCTAAAACTTCGCACTAACTAGCTACATACAAAAGAGCGATAAAATTAGTGTTTCTTGATGCCGCTGAAGGTTTTACTACATGAAAATAACCTAAAAAAGAAATGGTTACCTTTATTAGCGGTAAGGGCGTAAAATATAATGTTACGTTCAAAGTTGGCCGTGTAATATTGTTATTGCTCGAATAATGGCGATAAGAAATAGATAAAATATAAACTTCTATTTCTTTGGGGTCGAAATGTCCTATTAAGTGTAGGGTGGTGGATTTTGGGGATGACCTTGCGATGTATATAGGTACTGAGGTGGTTATATCGGCAAACTTTTGACCTGTAGATTTAAGTTGCGTGTATTTATATACATACGTGACTATGCTTCTAATAATCTATGCTAAGAGGCTATGCTTATAGTCTCTCGGTTTTTTTTTCGTGGTTAGCTTTGTTAAGTACCTACAGACAAGCAGTAGTTATAAAAGACCTTGTCTCAACACCACGCAATTATCCGATTACAAGTAAAAATAAAGCCTCCATAAATAAACCTTCAAAAGACCCGTCAAGCATTTCAGAAACTGTTTAACAACAAAACAATTGTTTCGACAGTTCAAAAGAAAATTGAATAAACAAACAGGATTAGTAAGGCTAAACCCAATGTTCTTAAGGCTCATAATCAATCAACACGCACGCACGGCCGTAATTAGCGAGTTCCTTGATAGATCACCGGAAGGCGCGCCAATGGAAACAATAGGACAGTGCTGAAGCTTGATTTATTTGAACTACCAGCCATTAACATTGAGAATGTTTGTTTTGGAAGCCCCTTAGACTGGATTTGTTTGTTGAAAATTGGCTTAAGGATACTGAAGAGATGAAGATTGTGTCGATAGTACTTATTCCGATTCTACTTCTGCAAAGGTGCTTCTGCTAAGCTTAAGAGGATCTCCTAGTTCAGGCAGCCCGGCAGAGCCCAGGTGGACTAGAGTCTCAGGTAGGCTGTTATAAATGTTTTGTTTTAAGATTTTTCTCCTTAAAACTATAGATTTGTGGCCGGTTAATGGCAAAGGCCTCTATTACAAGGGACATAAACATTACTGAAGAAATATAGGTCTACTATAGATATGTGCCTTACCCTTCTACAAAATAGAGGCGTGTCACTTTAGATTCTTAATTCTATGGTACCTAACAACATCAGTCTACTATTCTTATTTCAAAAGACTTTGGAATAGATTGAGAAACTAGAATACTTGATAAACCACACAATCTTTGAATTCAAATTGACGTTCGAATCTATTTCTCCATTTCAGATTTTTTCTACGAAACGACTCGCCACAAAAACCCGGTTTCTTCAATGCCACAGACATTTATTAAACGTCCTAGATTTAACTTCAGAGTCATACATAAATATCTTTCTAGATTCAATTTCTTCGCTCTTATGTAAAAGATTCAATCTAGATATCAATTTATTTGAAAAAATCTACATAATGATAAATACGCACCGTCTAAACCGCTGGGCCTAGAGGCACGATTTTTTTATATCGAAAGTGAGTTACTAATTAAAGGTTTTTGAGCTTTTTCTTTTAAATAACTGAACTCTGAAACAATTATCACTTGCTGATGGTAATCTGCGATTAATTAATTTTGAATTTTGAAGTGGCCTTTCACAGCCTTTGAAACTAACCGAAATATTATTATATACTTAACATTGAATACGCAAATACGCTGCAAAAAAAGTTCTTATGTATAGAACGAGGCCATTAGTCTTAACAAAATGTCTTCAAATAGGAATATATTCCTTTAAGTCGTATATTTCAAGACTTAGATCGATGAACTAACCCATATGCAAAATGTAACTACTCGTACTAAGCTATGGTAAAATTTTCTGCTGAACAGCTAGGATTTCTTTTTACCAAGTAGCTTCATCAAGATTATACAAGGTATTGCTTTGCATCCTCGTCAAATTCAAGGAGGTAACTATGCTAATGATTTCGCTATGAATAATAAAATGGGTAGGATTTTTTTTTTCTTAATATCGGAAATCGATAAGTGTACACCACCCTTATTAAAACGCGGCCCGTCTAATACTAGCTCTATAAGCGCTTTCACACACACAAACAAACGCGGACGTTTATATTTTCTGAAATAGTGTCAAATTAAAACAACTACAAAAAACTTTTTTGCAAAAAAAAAACCGACTTCCAAAAAAAAAACACTAAAAAAGTGGAAAATAACTTTACTTTCGGAAGTCGGTGACTATTGTTTGTTTCATTGACTTTTTTGCCACCGACTTCCGAAAGTAAAGTTATTTTCCACTTTTTTAGTGTTTTTTTTTGGAAGTCGGTTTTTTTTTGCAAAAAAGTTTATATTTTACTCTTTTTAGTTATCGTATCACACACAAATCCTTGTCAAGTATCAATTTCGCAATTTCTTTTACTTGGATGACATTTTTTCCAGCTATTTTGATTTCAAAACCAAACTGCTGAACCGATTTTGATGAAATTTCTATGGGACCAATCGGGAAGTAGATCCATTCAGATAAAAGAAGAATTTTTCAAATCGGTTCATAAATGACGGAGATATGAGGTAACAAACACAAAAAAATAAAAAAAAGCATACAACTGAATTAAGAACCTCCTCCTTTTTTTGAAGTCGGTTAAAAAGCAGCGTTTATTATTATTGACCAGGTACCGAAATTTATATTGACTATTTATGTCTTCTATTACAACCTCCTGAATTTTGACGAGGTTACAAAACTACACCTTGCTTTTCTAGTCAAATCAAACTTGTACCCGTAATACGGATTCATGCTCTATATAAAGAAATAAACGTTAAGTTAATTTACCCACTAATTTAACAAACATAATATAAGACAAAAGATATCAGGTACCCACTTAACGCCAGTACATTTACCTGTATTACCTATGAATGAATAAATACCAACATCAAGACACGGCTGTTAACAATGATATCCCTATTCAACCCCGGCGAGGCACCAACAAAGCGAAATCTCAAGTGCGAAAATTTAACAACGATCCGACAATTTAAAATATTCTCAATAAATAATAGTCAAAAGTGACTTCGTTTTTAGGTCGGAGGCAGCCCTCGCGTCAACTACTCACTTAACATTCAAGTTGTTAGTTAGTCATCAATTTTCCATCCCTAACGAAGTCTCTTTAATTAAGTTATTGTGACCCTCATTCCAACCCCTTTATACTTGTCGGGCAACGCCATTGAACTTAAATATTATTATATATGACACTCTGATTTTCGAGAACATAAATTCTAATGAGATTCTTCTTAGTCATATACCTACGCGAGTGAAATTAACTGTCTGTCTAAATGAAAAGCCACATCAATTAAAAGTTCAAAGGAGCAAAATAATGCCAGAAATTTTGAGATAATCTTAATCAACATTATTCTGTTTATAGTCACCATTACAGGTACTGGATTTAAACTTAGATATTCATTTATTTGATGGAAACCTCACAAAGGTTCTGTTTAACAAACATCCAATCATCCAAGTTTATCTCCAAGTTCATATGACATATGTTGAAGACTTGAACCACATAATACAAAATTCCGGAATACTTTGGTCGCTGAGCGAGGTCTCAGGAGAAGTTTGCAAACATTCCACTACTGTTTTGACATAAAAGTTTAAGTTGGAACCGCTGAACAAAATAGTTGACACAAACAAAGATGGGATCTTAGTTACCTATTTATCTATGAGAGGTGATGTATGCTTTACAACATACCTACCTATTTGTTTAAACTGGACAGTGTTGCTTAAACTGGACATTTGGAAAACGTGCGTTAATTTGGAAAGGGCGTGTTTAATTGAACAAAGTGCGCTAATCGGGCTGGAAATTATGTGTCTAGACGGGGCTACATAATAAGTAA
Organism: Standfussiana lucernea; assembly: GCA_964057025.1. Lineage (NCBI taxonomy): Eukaryota > Metazoa > Arthropoda > Insecta > Lepidoptera > Noctuidae > Standfussiana > Standfussiana lucernea. The sequence goes on along the minus strand of OZ059793.1, from coordinate 10,684,147 downwards.
TAGTAAGTATCTACATCATAAAGGACGTGTTTGGAGATCGTGAATTTTGCACCCTCGTGGAATTTAGAGACTGGCGTCGGTCTTGAATTTAGCCATTTTCGACTTGGTTGTTAAATAACTAATTTTGTTTTATCTCTAATTTATGTTAACAAATATTTATTTGTGTTGAACATAATCTTGAAAATTTTAAAACCATCTCCCACGGCCTTAAATATTACTACTTAATTCAATTTTTTATTTTTCTATTTAATGTTATAATAATGTAAATTATGTTTTTTTATTATAACAGATGCCCTATTATTAAAATAGTAAATCTATATAGGCGATACCACATACAAGTATGTTTGGACTTCCACCCAAATATTATATTATACGTACATATATATATACAGATATATAGATAAAAGAAGAAAAGCATTAAAGGGCGTCAAAAAATTAATAAGATATATAAATCATAAAGAACAAACATTACGCAACAAAATATTTTTGGAGCAACATCCCATGTAGCAATCGAGACCGATATATGTAGGTAGTTACGGCGCGGCGGTAACTGCATCGGTTTTGATAAACTTTTAACGATTTATGATAGAAGCGGTGACGCGACGGCGATTCACTGCAACCGCTCTCCGTTCAATGGCCACCGACAGTTCCGCAATGCAATTTAAGTTCGTTTTGCTATTTAGAAGTCAGGCGGATAACAGCTTGGAGCATTTTTTAATCTCTATTCTGTATTATATTTACTTCTTGTATAATTTGCTTCGTGGCAGTAATCGTCGCTGGTGTTACAACTGAGTATGACCACTTGGGATCGATTCCTTGGTAGGGCAAAAAGTTATTGGGTTTTCTCAGCACCAAAGCAACCCGGAGCGTGGATTTGTGACCGGACGATGGCAATGGACTCGCCCCTATAACATAAATAAATAATAATAGCAGCCTATACTATCCCACTGCTAGGCAAAGGCCTCTTCTCAAACAGAGAAGGCACGAGCATTGTTCACTACGCTTGCTCAAGACGGGTTGGTGATTTCAGACTTATATTAATTATAAGTCCAGGAGGAGCTCGTGGCTAAATAATAACAGCCGCTCGGGTCGATCGTCAGGTTAAGCCGCGCTTGCCTGGGTTGGTCCGTGGATGGGTGACCACCCATTACATACCAAGTTTCCTCCGTGCCTCGGAAAGCACGTTAAGCCGTTGGTCCCGGCTGTCATTTGTAGATCTTTGACTGTCGTTATAGGTAGTCAGTGGCCCGAAAGTCTGAAAACCACTCTTACCAAGGGGTATCGTATTACCCAGTAAGAACTAGGTTGTGGTGGTCAGATAGGCAGTCGCTCCATGTAAATTACTGGTATTCAGCTGCATCCGGTTAGACTGGAAGCCGACCCCAACATAGTTGGGAAAAGGCTAGGCAGATGATTAATTATAAGGGCTAATTATATTCTAGGCGGCTAATAACTTAAAAGGCGACTAACTATTTACTTCTAAAAAAATAGCTTAGGTTAGGTTAGGTTAGTTAAAATTATCCTTCGCTGTAGCTGCCAACCTACTATTTTTGCTACCGGCTTTAATTATTTTTTAATCCCAAATTCAGATTAATTTGTCGCCGCGTTAAATACATGCCAATTATAAGTCCAGGTTTCCTCACGATGTTTTCCTTCACCGATGTCTGTGATGTCCAAGATAAACTTAGAAAGTACATATGCATTTAAAAAGTCACATTGGTACGGATTTGAACTCACAACCTCATTCATGCATGAGAGGCGAGGCCTTAGCCTCTGGGCCATCACGACAGTTGTAAGTATAACATAGGCCTATTTAATAATACATAATTGAAAAACTGTGAGTGTATTATTGATACACCGTACACCTCTACCCAACCCTTCAGTGAATGAAACACGTGATGTTGTGTGATACTTGTAAATGTCTTACCATAAAGTAAAGGATCGAGGCTTATCATAAAGAGAAGGACCGACCACTCTTTACACACTTAGAAAAACCTGCACCATTTTCAAGTACAATTATGTTTGATAGTAAATACATTATTTTGAGTCTAATATCCAGTATCGATGCAGCTTGAAGATAATTATATTAAATTGACGGAAACGATAAAATGCAGCGCAAAAAGTGACAGTGATTGGTCACTCTCCATCCCGCCATCTTCTAAATGAGCAGCTTTCAGCTGTTACTTAATTAAAGTTCTTTTTGCTAAAATATCCCCAAAGTTAAGGAAAAAAATTAAGAGGAAACGCACGGATGGGCACAAAAATCTTTTTTTGGAGAACTTTTTGCGTTGAAGGGACTTTCGGTTGGTAAAATATATTATTATATATGTATATAGGATATTTCAGTTCATTGTTCTGTGAACAGCATTGGCACAATGTCGTAGGTATTAAGCATAGGCAGGATACCTAGTACAACATAAATAAACTAACTATTTACGATGATGGGCCAAAATGTATGGGACGATAGAACCTACCGAGAAGCTGATGTCAATCCTGTTGGAAGTCATGGAGAAATAGAAAAGTCTTTGATAGGTATTATAAGTTTTTTAACTGACTGTTTTTTATAGGTATTGCCAATAGTCTAGACTCCCAGGAGTGTGTTATTATCACGATAATAAACTCTGCTGTTTTGGTAGTTAATCCAGTAAAACTGCGTAATATATAGTAGATTTGCATATAAATAGACTTGAAGCAAATATAACAAATTGTGCTTCCAGTTGTCACCAAAAAAGTCGAATTCGTTTTTTATTATAATCGCGCAATAAAAAACATGTAAACAGAAGAAAATACTTTGAAATATTTTTAATGCTGTAGCTACGAGTATGTGCCATAAATTACGTTTCATATTCATTATAACTTTCGTATACGGCTCATAAGACTAGTAGTGTACCTGCTTAACAAATTTCAGTCTGGAGTTTTAATGGTTCCAATACAAAATAACCAATTCATCCATAGAACAAGAAGTAGGGATACCACGACACTGTATTTTTGAGAAATCAATGCATCACCATAATATCCAAATCACAATAAAATAATCATGTTAGCACTAAATATGTGCCTTATAATTGAACTTGAATAAAATCTATAACACTAGTGGTCATTAAACAATATCGTTTATCTTATATATATACAAATATAACATTGTTTAGAATTATAAGTACTCGTCGAAAAACTCTTAATTTGTAATAAACTTTTTCATTTGGCTTCTTGAAAATATTGACAGAAGTCAAAATAAACAGTTATAATTCATTTTTTGAGTCACCGTCAAATAATTACGGGGGCCTAGGGGTCAATAAAGAGTCCATGTCAATATTAAATCTTCTGTTAGTCATTTATTATATATCAACAGGGATTGTATACTTTGTTTCAAACTCCTATAGACAAACTGTACACTCCACGATTGCTTGTGTTTGCGAACATTTTGCAATGTTATTTATTGTTTTTATTTTTTAATTTCAAATAATTACAAAGACAAAATATGTCTTTGCAATTTCTGGTTAAAATTTCTATCACAATCCGAAGATTTTTAAAGGAACGCCTTATCCATTACTTCATAATGTTTGAAAATTTCGTCTCTTCAACAACGAAAATATTGCATAGAATTTTCAGTTGCTGATCTGACAAAATTTATAGTTTTGCTACTGTAAGTGTTTTCTCAATTATCATGTAATTGCTGTTAATTATAACTTGTGTACCAAGGCCTTAAGATTTTGTCTAAAAGTCCTTGAACATCCAAAAACTTCAATTCGTCTTAGTAATTTGACATATACGTAGGCGTCGGTAATTATTGTCTCATATAATTACGCCCATCAATCACAGTGCCCGATCGAGGTACCGTGTACCTAAATACACCCCTGAGATCCCTTTTCAGTAGATTCGAATAGAATTACATATTCGATCAATCTACCGCAAAGGTATACACTAGCAGTTTTTGTGGGTTTTCTCGGTTTCAGTAGTTTGTGAAAGCAAGTTTATTTTGTACGTTAACGGATTTATGTAATATAAAACACAGCAGCAGTGGCGGACTGGCGGCCCAGTGATAACGGTCCTTACTTACAAATCGGTCTAGGCTTCAAACCAAAGGCAAGGATTTTTTTTTTTTTTAATTAGCTTGTACTGTCCCACTTCTGGGCAAAGGCCTCCCCCAATTCCTTCCATGTGCTCTTTTCCCGTGCCCCCTCGAACCAGCCCTCGCGGTACGCATCCAGATCTTCTTGCCACCTCTTTGCATAATTTATTTCATCGCCACTGGTCTCAAAACTAACATGAAAAACTGGAATGTCCTTAAACCAAATTGCAAAGACAAAGCTTCACTAGGCCTGCATGCTGGATTGCTGCTTACTCCGTCTCTTAGAGAAAAGGCATGTGTTCCAGCAGTGGGCACGTCAGAAGCAGAACTACAATGCTGCTCCAACTTTAAATCATTATGTTCCAACCGAACCCAATTTTCGGACAAACTAGATTGTCCTCGGACAAATTAGTTAAATAAAGCGGTTTAGGACTAACCACATTAGCTCATAGGGTACAACCGATGTGATTCCTTCATTACTCCGAATGCCACTAGCTTTTCTTGTGTTCCACACAATTTTAAGCCGTCGTATTCTAGATGGAAAATAGATAGAAAAACTGGCTTTGTTGTCCACCAACATTGTTATACAGCTTTTTACAATATTGCTAATTAAATAGGTAAATCGGCGAAAACAAGAGGTCAATGAAATATTTCCAATTGATATAATCCTACACACATACATACATACCTGATATTTTTTTTCATATTGCACCAAATTATCCAATGGCATGACGCATATGTAAGTTACATCTTCTCCAAAAAAGATTTTATTTCATTACATTTCCGTGTCAAACACTTAATAGATAGTCAACGCTGAAACTAGTATATTTCATAAACTGTTCACGTTGTTCGTTATCGGTTCACGAGTCATTTCGTGCCCATCGCGACACTCTGGCGCACAGTGCAAGCCTTTATAGTGTAGGCGGGGAGCTCGCGATTCACTTTGAAATATCATTTAAATTCTGTTTTTATTGGTAGTTATAAAATTTGTATTATTTTTATATTGGGAATGATTAGGTTCCTACCATTTCAAATACAACGAAGCATATCTTTTACTTACCAAATCAATTTAATTATTATTACCGTACCTAATGATCGATACAAAACCGGCTGTTGGAAAAAAATATTACATACTCAAACATAGAACATTTATTTCAAATAAACCATTTACAGGCAGGCACTTTTGAACTGTCAAAGTAAGTTTCAGTTTACAGTTCCAGTCACAAGGCAAAATAACTGAAAGTACTGAGTTGCCCATTACAAAGCCTGGATAACTTACTAAGGAGAAGAACAGGCAAGAAACTCCATAGACACTCTTTTAAATACATAATAAGTTATAAATTCATAAATATTAATAACATATTTGAACAAGAAGAATGGTATTTATTTAATCTTCATTTGCAATAGTGATGAATAAGCTAGCTTAATGCCACAACGTATGATCTACTAGTCAACCTTTATCTCCTATTTAATTTCTATCCTCAATCAGCAGCAAACATTGCATAATCACAGGATTGTTTTTTTTATAAACCACCGCAATCACCACCGGAACAAAAGATATCAGGTACCCACTTAACGCCAATACATTTACCTGTATTACCTATGAATGAATAAATACCAACATCAAGACACGGCTGTTAACAATGATATCCCTATTCAACCCCGGCGAGGCACCAACAAAGCGAAATCTCAAGTGCGAAATTTCAACAACGATCCGACAATTTAAAATATTCTCAATAAATAATAGTCAAAAGTGACCTCGTTTTTAGGTCGGAGGCAGCCCTCGCGTCAACTACTCACTTAACATTCAAGTTGTTAGTTAGTCATCAATTTTCCATCCCTAACGAAGTCTCTTTAATTAAGTTATTGTGACCCTCATTCCAACCCCTTTATACTTGTCGGGCAACGCCATTGAACTTAAATATTATTATATATGACACTCTGATTTTCGAGAACATAAATTCTAATGAGATTCTTCTTAGTCATATACCTACACGAGTGAAATTAACTGTCTGTCTAAATGAAAAGCCACATCAATTAGAAGTTCAAAGGAGCAAAATAAAGCCAGAAATTTTGAAATAATCTTAATCAACATATTCGGTTTATAGTCACCATTACAGGTACTGGATTTAAACTTAGATATTCATTTATTTGATGGAAACCTCACAAAGGTTCTGTTTAATAAACATCCAATCATCCAAGTTTATCTCCAAGTTCATATGACTTATGTTGAAGACTTGAACCACATAATACAAAATTCCGGAATACTTTGGTCGCTGAGCGAGGTCTCAGGAGAAGTTTGCAAACATTCCACTACTGTTTTGACATAAAAGTTTAAGTTGGAACTGCTGAGCAAAATAGTTGGCACAAACAAAGATGGGATCTTAGTTACCTATTTGTCTATGAAAGGTGATGTATGCTTTACAACATACCTACCTATTTGTTTAAACTGGACAGTGTTGCTTAAACTGGACATTTGGAAAACGTGCGTTAATTTGGAAAGGGCGTATTTAATTGAACAAAGTGCGCTAATCGGGCTGGAAATTATGTGTCTAGACGGGGCTATTATGTAACAGTAATCTCGTTGCCATAACTTACATAGCTTACAATAGTGAGTATCTACATCATAAAGGACGTGTTTGGAGATCGTGAATTTTGCACCTTCGTGGAATTTAGAGACTGGCGTCGGTCTTGAATTTAGCCATTTTCGACTTGGTTGTTAAATAACTAATTTTGTTTTATCTCTAATTTATGTTAACAAATATTTATTTGTGTTGAACATAATCTTGAAAATTTTAAAACCATCTCCCACGGCCTTAAATTACTACTTAATTCAATTTTTTATTTTTCTATTTAATGTTATAATAATGTAAATTATGTTTTTTTATTATAACAGATGCCCTATTATTAAAATAGTAAATCCATATAGGCGATACCACATACAAGTATGTTTGGACTTCCACCCAAATATTATATTATACGTACATATATATAGATAAAAGAAGAAAAGCATTAAAGGGCGTCAAAAAATTAATAAGATATATATGTAAATCATAAAGAACAAACATTACGCAACAAAATATTTTTGGAGCAACATCCCGTGTAGCAATCGAGACCGATATAGGTAGTTACGGCGCGGCGGTAACTGCATCGGTTTTGATAAACTTTTAATGATTTATGATAGAAGCGGTGACGCGACGGCGATTCACTGCAACCGCTCTCCGTTCAATGGCCACCGATAGTTCCGCAATGCAATTTAAGTTCGTTTTGCTATTTAGAAGTTAGGCGGATAACAGCTTGGAGCATTTTTTTAAATCTCTATTCTGTATTATATTTACTTCTTGTATAATTTGCCTCGTGGCAGTAATCGTCGCTGGTGTTACTACTGAGTATGACCACTTGGGATCGATTCCTTGGTAGGGCAAAAAGTTATTGGGTTTTCTCAGCACCAAAGCAACCCGGAGCGTGGATTTGTGACCGGACGATGGCAATGGACTCGCCCCTATAACATAAATAAATAATAATAGCAGCCTATACTATCCCACTGCTAGGCAAAGGCCTCTTCTCAAACAGAGAAGGCACGAGCATTGTTCACTACGCTTGCTCAAGACGGGTTGGTGATTTCAGACTTATATTAATTATAAGTCCAGGAGGAGCTCGTGGCTAAATAATAACAGCCGCTCGGGTCGATCGTCAGGTTAAGCCGCGCTTGCCTGGGTTCGTCCGTGGATGGGTGACCACCCATTACATACCGAGTTTCCTCCGTGCCTCGGAAAGCACGTTAAGCCGTTGGTCCCGGCTGTCATTTGTAGATCTTTGACTGTCGTTATAGGAAGTCAGTGGCCCGAAAGTCTGAAAACCAGTCTTACCAAGGGGTATCGTATTACCCAGTACGAACTGGGTTGTGGCGGTCAGATAGGCAGTCGCTCCATGTAAATTACTGGTATTCAGCTGCATCCGGTTAGACTGGAAGCGGACCCCAACATAGTTGGGAAAAGGCTAGGCAGATAATATTAATTACAAGTCCAGGTTTCCTCACGATGTCTTCCTTCACCGATGTCTGTGATGTCCAAGATAAACTTAGAAAGTACATATGAATTTAAAAAGTCACATTGGTACGGATTTGAACTCACAACCTCATGCATGAGAGGCGAGGCCTTAGCCTCTGGGCCATCACGACAGTTATAACATAGGCCTATTAAATAATACATAATTGAAAAACTTTGAGTGTATTATTGGTACACCGTACACCTCTACCCAACCCTTCAATGAATGAAACACGTGAAGTTGTGTGATACTATAAATATCACCCTGTAAATGTCTTACCATAAAGTAAAGGATCGAGGCTTATCATAAAGAGAAAGACCGAGCCTTAATCACTCTTCACACACTTGGAAAAACCTGCACCATTTTTAAGTACAATTATGTTTGATTGTAAGTACATTATTTTGAGTCTAATATCCAGTATCGATGCAGCTTGAAGATAATTATATTAAGTTGACGGAAACGATAAAATGCAGCGCAAAAAGTGACAGTGATTGGTCACTCTCCATCCCGCCATCTTCTAAATGAGCAGCTTTCAGCTGTTACTTAATTAAAGTTCTTTTTGCTAAAATATCCCCAAAGTTAAGGAAAAAAAATAAAAGGAAACGTACGGATGGGCACAAAAATCTTTTTTTCGAGAACTTTTTGCGTTGAAGGGACTTTCGGTAGGTAAAATATGTAGGATATTTCAGTTCATTGTTCTGTGAACATAATTGGCACAATGACGTAGGTATTAAGCATAGGCAGGATACCTTGTAAAACATAAATAAACTAACTCCAAAATGTATGGGACGACATAACCTACCGAGAAGCTGATGTCAATCCTTTTGGAAGTCATGGAGAAATAGAAAAGTCTTTGATAGGTATTATAAGTTTTTTAACTGACTGTTTTTTATAGGTATTGCCAATCGTCTAGACTCCCAGGAGTGTGTTATTATCACGATAATAAACTCTGCTGTTTTGGTAGTCAATCCAGTAAAACTGCGTAATATATAGTAGATTTGCATATAAATAGACTTGAAGCAAATATAACAAATTGTGCTTCCAATTGCCACCAAAAAAGTCGAATTCGTTTTTTATTATAATCGCGCAATAAAAAACATGTAAACAGAAGAGAATAGTTTGAAATATTTTTAATGCTGTAGCTACGAGTATGTGCCATAAATTACGTTTTATATTCATTATAACTTTCGTATACGGCTCATAAGACTAGTAGTGTACCTGCCTAACAAATTTCAGTCTGGAGTTTTAATGGTTCCAATACAAAATAACCAATTCATCCATAGAACAAGAAGTAGGGATACCACGACACTGTATTTTTGAGAAATCAATGCATCACCATAATATCCAAATCACAATAAAATAATCATGTTAGCACTAAATATGTGCCTTATAATTTGAACTTGAATAAAATCTATAACACTAGTGGTCATTAAACAATATCGTTTATCTTATATATATACAAATATAACATTGTTTAGAATTATAAGTACTCGTCGAAAAACTCTTAATTTGTAATAAACTTTTTCATTTGGCTTCTTGAAAATATTGACAGAAGTCAAAATAAACAGTTATAATTCATTTTTTGAGTCACCGTCAAATAATTACGGGGGCCTAGGGGTCAATAAAGAGTCCATGTCAATATTAAATCTTCTGTTAGTCATTTATTACATATCAACAGGGATTGTATACTTTGTTTCAAACTTCTATAGACAAACTGTACACTCCACGATTGCTTGTGTTTGCGAACATTTTGCAATGTTATTTATCGTTTTTATTTTTTTATTTCAAATAATTACAAAGAAAAAATATGTCTTTGCAATTGCTGGATAAAATTTCCATCACAATCCGAAAGTTTTTGAAAGAAACGCCTTATCCATTACTTCATATGTTTGAAAAAATCGTCTTTTCAACAACGAAAATATTGCATAGAATTTTCAGTCGCTGAACTGTCAAAATTTATAGTATTGCTACTGCAAGTGTGTTATCAATTATCATGTAAATGCTGTACCAAGGCCTTAAGATTTTGTCTAAAAGTCCTTGAACATCCAAAAACTTCAATTCGTCTTAGTAATTTGACATATACGTAGGCGTCGGTAATTATTGTCTCATATAATTACGCCCATCAATCACAGTGCCCGATCGAGGTACCATGTACCTAAATACACCCCTGAGATCCCTTTTCAGTAGATTCGAATAGAATTACATATTCGATCAATCTACCGCAAAGGTATACACTAGCAGTTTTTGTGGGTTTTCTCGGTTTCAGTAGTTTGTGAAGGCAAGTTTATTTTGTACGTTAACGGATTTGTGTAATATAAAACACTGCGGCAGTGGCGGACTGGCGGCCCAGTGATGACGGTCCTTATTTACAAATTGGTCTAGGCTTCAAACCAGGAAGGCAAGGATTTTTTTTATTTTGTTTTTATTGGCCTGTACTGTCCCACTTCTGGGCAAAGAACTCCCCCAATTCCTTCCATATGCTCTTTTCCCGTGCCCCTCGAACCACCCCTCGCGGTTCCCATCCAGATGTTCTTGCTACCTCTTTGCATAATTTATTTCATCGCCACTGGTCTTAAAACTAACATGGAAAACTGGAATGTCCTTAAACCAAATTGCAAAGACAAAGTTGTACTAGGCCTGCGTGCTGGATTGCTGCTTACTCCGTCTCTTAGAGAAAAGGCATGTGTTCCAGCAGTGGGCACGTCAGAAGCAGAACTACAATGCTGCTCCAACTTTAAATCATTATGTTCCTACCGAACCCAATTTTCGGACAAACTAGATTGTCCTCGGACAAATTAGTTAAATAAAGCGGTTTAGGACTAACCACATTAGCTCATAGGGTACAACCGATGTGATTCCTTCATTACTCCGAATGCCACTAGCTTTTCTTGTGTTCTACACAATTTTAAGCCGTCGTATTCTCGATGGAAAATAGATAGAAAAACTGGCTTTGTTGTCCACCAACATTGTTATACAGCTTTTTACAATATTGCTAATTAAATAGGTAAATCGGCGAAAACAAGAGGTCAATGAAATATTTCCAATTGATATAATCCTACACACATACATACATACCTGATATTTTTTTTTCATATTGCACCAAATTATCCAATGGCATGACGCATATGTAAGTTACATCTTCTCCAAAAAAGATTTTATTTCATTACATTTCCGTGTCAAACACTTAATAGATAGTCAACGCTGAAACTAGTATATTTCATAAACTGTTCACGTTGTTCGTTATCGGTTCACGAGTCATTTCGTGCCCATCGCGACACTCTGGCGCACAGTGCAAGCCTTTATAGTGTAGGCGGGGAGCTCGCGATTCACTCTGAAATATCATTTAAATTCTGTTTTTATTGGTAGTTATAAAATTTGTATTATTTTTATATTGGGAATGATTAGGTTCCTACCATTCGTTTCAAATACAACGAAGCATATCTTTTACTTACCAAATCAATTTAATTATTATTACCGTAATGATCGATACAAAACCGGCTGTTGGAAAAAAATATTACATACTCAAACATAGAACATTTATTTCAAATAAACCATTTACAGGCAGGCACTTTTGAACTGTCAAAGTAACTTTCAGTTTACAGTTCCAGTCACAAGGCAAATTAACTGAAAGTACTGAGTTGCCCATTACAAAGCCTGGATAACTTACTAAGGAGAAGAACAGGCAAGAAACTCCATAGACACTCTTTTAAATACATAATAAGTTATAAATTTATAAATATTATTAACATATTTGAACAAGAAGAATGGTATTTATTTAATCTTCATTTGCAATAGTGATGAATAAGCTAGCTTAATGCCACAAGGTATGATCTACTAGTCAACCTTTATCTCCTATTTAATTTATATCTTCAATCAGCAGCAAACATTGCATAATCAAAGGATTGCTTTTTTTCTAAACCACCGTAATCACCACCGGAACCAAAAATAAAATATCTTGAGAACTGCTTTATGAAACTGGACGAAGCTCCTAGTCTATTCTCCCACTTTATCGGACCACGCGCCAATGCTCTATTTAACTTGACACTTGTGTTTTAATAACTAGTTGTTTACTACATAAAGTGCAACAATTTGTTAAAGAACAATGTTAACTAACAATCTTTTAACACTTTTTGCTGGAGGTACAACGTAATAGCGAAATATTCCATAATTATTGATGGTAGATTTATTTTGTAGCATCTAAAACTTAATTATTACCTAATAATTAAGTCCTAACGAATGTCCTAAACATTCCAAAGCAATCTCAATTGAGCCTTAGATAAGTTCCAGGAAATAGGAACCTGACAAAACTTTTCTATCTGTATACTGGTATTTATAACACAGAATTATTTCATATAAAAATAGTGACTACAGTAATGCCTACAAACATTTATCCTAGAAAATATTTTTCTGTTCCAAGATTGTATTAGGCGAATGAATAGAGTTTATTCATCCAAATAATGAGCAAAAGTGCGTATCTAGGATGATATTAGCCTCTTTGAACGACTGCTTGCTTTTTATGCTGTCGTTGAAGATATATTGAGGTCCAGGTATAATAAATAGGAAATCGAAATGTGCGTAGCGTATATTTCAGTGTTGTCAGTGGTCATGGTATATCAAAGGATTTAGCCACATACGTCATTGATTTCTTCCTATATTGTTATGACGTGATCTAACTGTGATCATTTTGAAGCAATAGTGATTGGGACCACTACACTAACGGTGGCATAGCATGCGGTTTTGGGATCGATTTAAAGTGTTATTTGGTGTTACCGTCAGGAATTTCTGACAAGTAGCCCGCAGCCCCAATTTGTGCCCGTGCCCAATTAAATGACACTTAATATTACTGGCAAAGTGTGTGTGTATAAGCACACCTTTGCCTAACCCTCCAGTGGTTACAGATTCTATTCTCTCTCGCTAAGATCAGGCAAACTTATAATTTAAGCAAATTTTTCCTTAACTTATCAAATTAAGGAAAAAAATCTCTTAAATTGATATTATTAAGTGACATTTCTAAGTACTCATTGAGCCAATAAATCACACTACATAGTACTATCAAATTGATACAGTTATCTTGAGAATGTATGTGTCGATAAATTGTTAATGCTTATCTGAGGAACCAAACTTTGGGCCGTGGTTGAATCTTCTTATGAATGTTCTTATCATGTCATACAAATACTTGATAGTAAAATCGTGATGTGATCTAAATGGTTTGTCATCAACGTCAATCACAGAATTTCACGCCTTTGGGAAATACTTTAGGCTTATCGTATTTTTCGATATGACGTCGACATAGTCTGACACATAACAAGATGTTTTCAGTTTAATATAAGTCTATTTTTAATTTTTTATAGAAGGTTGTGTGAATCATGAACATGACATGATATTAGTTATTTTAATGTCCTATCTAATTCTGGTTATATCCGGCATGATGAATGTTGATTTACATTGAATTGATACAATAAGTGCTATTTGGCGTACCTATCAGTGGTTTAACATGACATCTGATTACGGAATACGTTCGTAGAATTTGGCCACTAAACACATGATGAGTTATGATTTTGTCAAATAACTCTTGTTTTGTAAACTTTCGACAGTTCTACTCCTGGTAGAAATGATACGAATGAAATTGAACAACGTACAAAAATTGAATAGTAGGAGAGTCAGTGAATTCACACAAGGATTTGCAACTATGCACGAAAACTGATTGAATGACGTACAATCGTTGATGTGAACTACCGCGAACGGAATTCCATTTTCCTGCCCGCACATTGTAGTTTACCGATATTTTCAAAAAATGCAGGCATTTTATGTCAAAACTGAAGTCGGAAATGTTGTAACTAGATTGGGAATAACTGAATTTTTCAACAATCGGGATGTAGAAGTTGAATTCTCTATAAGAAGTTTCTTGCAAGAAATAAAAGTGAGAGACTTACCTATACTGTATAGTACTTGTAACATCGCCAAGTATATTTAACAAAAATATTTTAAGAAAACATCTTTCCATCAACTTTCAGTACAAACCACAGCACGCTTATAAACCCAAATGTTCACCACCCTTGTATAAAAGCGTGATATTACTTTATATAATTCAGAAGGCCGTCAAAAACAGGGATACTCAACCTGCGGTGAGCCTTTCTATGCGGCCCGCTGAGCTTTTATGTGCCACGATACATAAAGTTAATTAAATATACAACTAAGTTATCCGGGATGAACATAGGTTGATCAGGAAGATATGGTATCGCTTTATCCCTAAATGCGGCACGTACAACGAACAGATTGTCTTTCAAAATCTTGTTACGAAGGTATAATTTTATTGCAAACGCTTGTAGTTTATTTATAACTGCTTCCTCAAAACTACCGATCTAAAAAAAGTATGGCTAACTTAAAACTTTCTCTGCAAATAAATCAAAACGATTAATTGTATTTTTAGCACAGTTATAAAAAAACATCTAACAAAAATGTCCTTTTTTATCTTTAATCCTTTCTTTACGGAATTTTGAAAAGCTTTAACGTTAACCAACCACACGTACTTTGTTCTCATACAATAAAACCGGTTATTTCGTTGAATAAAAAGATATTACATTTTAGAGCAGCTTTGAGGACCGTCTTACAAATATTTCTAAAACGCCAAAGAATTTCTGACGGGAGAGAAAACATTTACGGGTAGACACATGCTGGAATTTGCCAATTATTTTCCTTTTGAAGGATCTTGTGAAACAGTCCCAGGAAAAATGTTACACTTAAATTAAAAAGTCTGAAGGACTTACTACCTACTTTACTGGAATTAAAAGTAATTCTAAAGTTAATAAGTCCACCGTCCTTCATCTTGCCACGTCTATTATTTGACAGAATCTTTTCTTCACTAGACATGAGCATACTTTTTAATACTTAATTATTTCTGTTACTTGGAAAATATCTTAAAAACATAGCGCTTCTCATTTCGTGAATAAGCTATAAGCTTAATACTCTAAGATCAAATTTTACTCAAGATATTAAAAAAAACCTTCCATTTTATTTAAAGATATAATATATTCATAAATCTGGCTAGCAATATTATTTAATATTGAAATGAGGATGAAGTCAATAAACAAACACACTTTAAACCGAAACTGAGTACGTGTGCAGAAACGAGAACGGAGACAGTTTACTTAACTAATTATTGTTTCAAAGTAAACGACTAAAACTCTTTTACTGCTATCGATACGTGACGTTCTTTACTATTGTGTGATCGAGTCACGAACGGATTAGAAAAAGAAAAGTATCCACATTTGCTGATCACATAAGAAAGTAGAAACCTTATTCAACGAATATCCCCTTATATACAAGACATTTTCTCGGAACCCCTCTGGAATACAACGAGATATAATAATGCTGAACAGTTTAATACTCCAGCAGACATATTAATATGCAGGGAGTCGGAAACTTTGTTCTTTTTTCCTTAAACAGGGCCGAGTCGAACACCATAAAGTTCGGGAACACCCCAACCCAGATCGCCTTTCACAATTCATGCAACGTTGCTAAACGATAATACGATGCGGTGTAATGATTAATTAAGTTGCAGACGGTACCGTTTATAAATTACTTTATTATATTCGTATAGTGAATCTATACGAATATAAAATATAATAAAGTAATTTATAAACGGCGCGTAGCGTTTACGTTCTATTGTTTTAAAGAAATTTTCAATTTAAACACATTTCGTTGGCAGTTTACGACGCCTTCGCATTCAAATACGATACATTTAAGTACCACACGATCTTAAATGGGCTCAAGGCAGCTAATAAAAGAAGGATCGGGTGGAGCGCGCAACGTCTTCGCTAAACACCTGTTTGTTATTCCGTATTTATTTTGCAGAGTTTCCGACTTTTTATTTGGAGTTTGTTCTTTCAATCTTCGGAAAGTTCCCCGTGGCTTGTTGTTCTTTTCGCTGTCTCCGCTACTTCCAAGATACTTAACGGTAATTGCTTTTATTAATACAAAAGCCATTTAAACATCCCGGTAATAAAAAAGGGGCGTTTCGTGGTATTTTCCAGTAGAAACATAGCTTTGGTATTATTATCACGTAGACTGAGTCTAGTCACATCTGCACGCGTAGCATGACCACCGCAGAAACGGGTTTTGTCAACGGAAGAATAGACAAAATGACAGATTGTAGAAAGATTTCTATTGTCAATTTGTCTATTCTTCCGTCATGCTACACATGTTGTAATCAAATTAGCTAAAGTATTGTGGTATTGTACAAAGTATTCGCAACACAATTGATCTCAGTATTCATGTTCTAGTTACAAACCCTGGTTTCAATTGGATCGCTAAGAAAATAATGAATATTGAACAAGTATATAAGTATAGATAGAAGATAATCTGGCGTTGCAGCAACTGTCAGGAAAAATAACAGAGTCATCCAATTTTATAACTTGAATGGTGTGAAAAATACTTCTACCAGTTCAAAAATATATTATTGCTCGCTAAGAGCGAGAGAGATATTAACTTTTATTTGAGTCTCGTGGCTTCTTTCGATCGAAACTTCTGAGGTCGGTCCGTGGATGGGTGAACATCAATTTAACCGGCCCACCGGTCCTTTGTAAAGCAAGTTAAGCCGTTGGTCTCGGCTGTCATACGTAGACGGTCGTTGCAGGTAGTCGGTGGCCCGAGAGTCTGACAACCAGTTTTTCCGAGGAGTAACATTATTATTACTTAGTTACTGGGTTGTGGAGGACAAATAGTCAGTCCATTTAAAATACTGCATCCGGTTAGATGAGTCTAACCGGATGGTATGTGTGTACGTATGGTAAGTTGAGACATAGTTGGGAAAAGCAAGGCAGATTATAAAATCAGTTTCATGCAAAAAGATATGCAAGTAAAACAATCAGCAACTGCTACTACTGTGGTGCAAGTTACTGGTAAGTGCCTTGCTGTATCAATGGACATCAATGTTACGTCACGTCTAAAGAAAATGTAACTGAATAAGATTTTTATCTAAACGACACAAAAATGTCTCGAAAATATGGCACAGACGTAGAAGAGTGGAGTGGGCACATCTCAGCTCGTAAAGGGTGTAACCTCTCTAAAACTTTCAAAGGATGGTCTTAACGTTAACGCCCACCTGCGGGCATATTTCAATCCTTAATTTTGTTTTTGAGATTGTTTTCCTTTTGTTTTTTGTTTTTATGGGTATGAAACAGTTTAACTGCTTTTTTTTAAATAGTTTTGTTTTTGGGGAGCCTTGAAATATTTTAATTGGGAATAATGTAACAATTGCTGGTTCATTAACACGGCTTCCGTCATTGACGATCCGTCATAAAACACGATACGTCATGACGGATGGACGTTCACATAGCATAATGGAATCGTGTTTTAACACGACCCGGCAAAAAAACGAATTGATGTTCACATTAGTTTCGTGATTTTTCGGGAGCGAGCGAATCAGCGAATCCGTCACAAAAAATTCGCGATTCGTATTTTTTGACGAACGTGATTTTTAAAAGACCATAAGTGATTTATGACTTGACCGTCATTTTTCACGATTCATGATGCGTGTGAACACGGGCATTTAAAAAGAAAGGCCGCCGACGAAAAAATACGGATCGTGAAAAAAGACGATACATCGAAAAAAACGAATCGTCCTCATGTGAACGGGCTTTAATAGTTCTTATTTTTTTAAACCTCTTTTTTGTAAATATCGTTGCCTGCCTTTAGAAAACGCCAACATAAAAAATCGCCAAAATCCTGTTTTCTGTACAAGAAATGTATATTCGGCAAATTCACGTGAAAATCCCCCTTGACGAATTGTCAGTTTTGATATGCCGTGTCATACCTATATTTTTTATCGAAACTGGCGTGCCATGAAAAATTATGTGTCTCTGTGGTGATCTACGTAGTAATTTTATAATTTCAGAACTTGACTTTGAATATGAGCATGAAAAGCCAAGAGAGATAATTAATTGCGAACGAAATATTTGCATTTTGATACATATTTTTAATGTTATACTCCTCGACTGAAATATTTAGCCTATGATTGTATCCTTGGCGCAGCAATGCTATTAATGCGTCGAACACTTTAGCCTAAAGAGTATATACTTTAAGTCTAATCTTAAAGGCTTATTGATTGAACCACTGGCAAGTCGTACGACTGTTTATGTGTTTACTTTCCACTTGGGTACCTATTCATCCGATATCCACGCAGCCCCCTAATAATGTTAAGTTAAATAATAATAATGAAAACTTACGCAAAAGATAATCCTCATATTCCATGGTAGGTACATATTTTTCCACTGCAAAGTCGACATTCCGTAACTTCCGAAGTTCCACAAAGTTTGTTGTTTAACTAAAGCCCAGACTACACGCCACAGTATTCAAAAAGGTATGTGTACCGACCACGTCAAAGAGAAAGTTTCTATGTAATTTGTATAGAGTGCACACTGACGGACATCGTGAGCTGACCAAGCACCGCTATTACCAAATTGTTATGCAGCTGTCGGAAGAAGATATTCATTACTGTCTTGTAGTATTCAGTTTGTTGGCAGTTGACATGCCTTTGGTTTAACATAATTTGACATGACGCTTGGACCTACTCCCCAGACAAACGTGTTGTACCTGCTCATATTTGACTCGTTACATTTAAGACCAATTTAATAGAGGTGCTATTGGTGGGCAAAAAATCTGTCTTTGGGTCGCTACTGGGAAATCGAATAAGAAAACCAAACAACACCTGGTAATCACACCTAGTACATAGAACATAGAGATCAGCAAGCACTACACAAATACTTCACAAAAACGAGTCGAGTATTGTTGAAATGTTGAATCCTAAAAGCCAAAATTCACGTTTCGGTGTAAAAAAATCTCTGTCCATCCTGTGAAAAATAATGTAAAAGTTTTGTCTAGTGTGGCTCGGAAGGCTTTTTGGCTAAATTATGATGTTAGCAAAGTATGCCCGCTTACGTATCCTGCACCCGTTATGGCACTTTAAAACAATTTTTGCACTCTTTTGCCCAATTAGCATAAGTTCTGTTAGCAACACTAGGAATAAAATTATACTTACGTTGACTATTTATTTTACAAACGAAACATTGTTTGTATCTCTGTTTTAGAAGAATGGAATTATGTTTTTGAATAATAAGCACTCACGGCTTTGTTAAAATAGTGTGTCCGCATGATAGGTGTTTTTGTTTAGGTACTTAAATTGCAATTTGAAAATAGAAGCATTAGTGAGCTTTCATAACGTTTGTAAAACAAATAAGTAAGGATAAAATACCCGTCAGTACAGTACTAACACATGATTAAATATACATATACTATGTATTACCTACTCTAACTTAATATGACAACATAGAATGCTGTCAGATTTTAATACTTCGAGAATTGGGCAGTAACCCACAAGACACAACACCCATCTGGTCGGATAATTCTCCCTTTTCTATGGAGTACCTATTGAGGAACTTTTCATCCTGGTCCTCATACCCCTATAAATCCTATATATAAAATGAAGGCAGGGACAGAACACATCATACCTTGTGACCAAGACCTACACTCGAGTGACACGAGTGTTGCAATGGCGACGGAGGAGAAACCAAATCAAAGAAGTTGTTTTATAGACCCTATGAAGAACAGGTGTCTTCATCTCTCCCATAAAAAAGGGAGGATCCTCCGAACAGATGGGTGCTGTTTCAGGTGGGCTACTGCCTACAGTTGTTATCGGGTTTTTCTATATAGTCTAATAACTTTATAAAGAGTCCCTGGACACTGGGAACCCCGGGAAATCGGCTGCAGTAAAACCACGGCAATCGCGTAACAGATTTATTGAGAGACTGGCTCACACATGCAAAGTTGTACATACCCACTTATTGCATAGAATAAATAATATAGAAATACCTACATCACACCTCCACACTTAAACTTCTAGTATATGACTAATACAGGAAGATATAAAACTAAACGTTACATTAACTAACACACTAACTTAACCTAATTATAACTAAACTTTTACCTTATGTACTATAATAATAATAACAATATATTCTTACATCTAATCGAACTCAAATCCATATCTAACCGGTTTCTTGCGAATACGTATGGGACGGTTCACGGGATCCGGGACGGTCGCAGCCGTCGGCGATAATTTACTGCCGACTGGTGGTGACGATGGTGCCCTACGGGTTGGTGAGGTCTTAGTGACTACTGTATCCACCGCGTCACTCACTACTGGGCCCCCGACTTCGCCCCTACTCGTCCCCTTCCGAACCCTTGGCTCCGATATACTTGGAGACAGCTGTTGCTGCTGTGGTTCAACGACATCCCCACTGACCTGTCCCTCGGACATTACGTCTGGGTACATTATACTTGAACGTCGAGTTCTATGCCTAATTTGATCGCTATGCCGTGTGAGAAGTCGACCATCATTGCTGTTTACTACATACCTACGTGAACCTTGTTGGTTTACTACTGTTCCTTTTAACCACTTGTCTTTGCTACCATAGTTCCTGGCCCATATCGTATCACCAACGGTGTGTTGCAATGGTTCAGTGCCCGAACTCGTGGACTGCTGACACTGCACCCCTTCCACCCGGTCCTGACGCGCGCGGTCTGCGCGCAAAAGATCTAACCGAGAACGCAACGGCCTATGTTGCAACAGCATGGCGGGACTTTCCCCTGTAGTGCTTTGAATACTATTCCTATACGCTAGTAGGTATGTCTGTAAGGCTGTGTCGATGTCTACTGCCTCTCGGACTGCCTTTTTTATTGTTCGCTTACATAATTTGACGGCATTTTCTGCTGCCCCGTTTGAAGCTGGATGATATACTGGGGAATACGACTGCTTTATACCGTTAAATTTTAAGAATTCTCCTAACTCCGTACTAGTAAATGGTGGGCCCTGGTCGGATACAACTTCCAAAGGCAAACCGAATCGCGCAAATAATGACCTCATTACCTTAATGACAGCCGAAGCATTTGTTTTATTCATTTCAAAAATTTCAATCCATTTTGTACTGGAATCTATAATTACGAAAAACGTTTTTCCCTGGTATGGGCCTAAAAAGTCTACATGTAATCTACTCCACGGCTGGGCTAAATACGGCCAACTACGTGGTGCAGCCTGCGGCGGCGCAGCTGCTTCCATCGCACATGTTTCGCAAGAGAGGCATGACGATTCGATGTCTGCGTCTATATTAGGCCACCACACAAAACTTCGAGCCATCGACTTGGTCTTAACTATGCCCATGTGGCTAACATGGAGCTCTTTTAGTATTGTGTTCCGTAGAGTTGGTGGTACAACGATTCTATAGCCCCACATAATACAACCCCGTTCCACATATAATTCGTGTCGCCTATTAAAGTACGGTTTCATCAATTCGTCTGTGCAATGCGACGGCCACCCTGACTGTACGCTCACCATCACTCTACTAAGCACCTGATCCCGCGCTGTTGCTAGACGTACATCATCATTCGTCACCGGCAAAAAACTTTCTGCAAAATTTAAATAGGTATATTCACGCCCGATTTTATTCTTAACTGTTGGTTGAGGCAGTCGCGACAATGCGTCGGCACAGTTTTTAGCAGACGCAACATATTCTATATCATACGAATAGCCTGTTAATATTATTGCCCACCTTTGCAACCTGGATGCTGCCATAACCGGAATGCCTACTTTATTTCCAAAAATGTATGTTAGGGGTTTGTGGTCTGTTCTTAAAGTAAACTTCCTACCATACAAGTACTGATGAAATTTTTTAACACCGTATATAATCGCTAATGCCTCCCTGTCTATTTGTGCATACGATCTCTCCGCGGAGTTGAGTGTGCGTGACGCGTATGCAATTGGGCGCTCGCCTTCCGGCGTGATGTGCGAGATGACGGCGCCTATTCCCGTGGCGCTAGCGTCTGTCGTCAGCACAAGCGGTAGCTCCAGGGTGTAATGCACAAGCACTTCACTCGTGCTCAGTGCCCGCTTAACCCGAGTAAAGGCTACCTCACAAGCATCGCTCCATACGTACTTCACCCCGGCACGCAACAAATTATACAATGGTGTAAGGATCGAACTTACATTTTTTATAAATTTGCCATAATACATGACCATACCAATGAATGCTTTCAACTCCGTTACGTTCCTCGGTACCGGAGTTTTAACAATTGCTTCCACTTTATCTTTGCACGTGTGCACACCTTCCCTACTTATTACATACCCTAAATATTCGAGCGATTCCACAAAGAAAGTACATTTTTCTTTTTTTACTTTTAAGCCACTCGACTTCAGGCGTTCAAAAACTTTATGTAGGCTACTTAAGTGTTGGGATGTGTCCTTTCCCGTTATAATAATATCATCTAAAAAAACTCCTACGTGGGGTATATCTGCAAACAATTGTTCTAAACATCGTTGAAATATTCCTGGGCTCGACGACAGCCCATACACTAATCGTTTATACATGAAAAGCCCTTTATGTGTGTTTATTACCGCGTATCTCCTAGTATCATCCAGTTCAAACTGTGCGTACGCCTGTGACAAATCGATTTTACTAAATCTTTCGCCCCCGTGCAACCGAGACAAAAGATCTTCTACCTTAGGTAATGGATAACGGTCGACTTCTAACACTTTATTCAAGGTTAGTTTAAAATCGGCGCAGACTCTAATGGTACCATCTTTCTTGACGACCGGCACGATTGGTGTTGCCCAGTCCGAGTGGTGGACGGGGGTGAGGATGTCGTCGCTCACCAGCTGTTCCAGTGCGCGCTCAACCGGCTCCCGCAGCGCGTACGCCAACGGGCGCGCGCGCAGGAAAATCGGCCGCGCGCCCTCGCGCACGCGGATGCTCACTTGTCCCCCCGTGAACCGCCCCAGGCCATCCGCAAACACCTCACAGTATCTGGAACTGAATTCCGAGAAATTAAAATCCAAATTCCGATTGTTATTGACTTTATTATAATGTATGGTCGACACCGATATATTTAGCTCCGCTAACCATTGTCTACCTATTAAAACGGTATTTCCATTGTCAATAACATATAAATCCAATATCTTTTCAGTATCATTATATTTAACAACGGGTTTAATAACACCTACAGGTCTAACTAGTTCACCCGTGTAATATCTTAAAACCAACTTAGTGGGTTTAATACTTAAACTGGGAAACTTTTCCTGATATAATTGGTAATTAATGCACGAGATTGCACTCCCCGTGTCACATTCCATTCTTAAGTCACAACCGTGCACACTTACATAAATCATAATAGGTTCAGACTTTCCAAGTGATAAGCGATTAATAGGTACTATTACCTCGTCACTGTCGCTCTCCGTCGCGTAAGCGCCACACCTGTCGCCGCTGCCATGCCCGTCTTCTTTTATGTTATTTAAGGAATTATTCTTGGTCCACCTCGGACACATCCTCTTCAAATGTCCCTCCTGGGTACAAATCCTACACACATACAGTTTGAATTTACACGTATTCGAATTGTGTTTGCCTCCACAGACTTTGCATTCCTCATTTTTAGTGCCCGCTCGAAGTAAGTTGTAACCCGCTCCGCTTGTGGTACTTGGACCGCCGCCGCCGGATTGTCGTGAGTCACGCGTCGAGCGAGTGTTTCGCCTCGCGGCCGGCCGATAGCCGCCGCCGCCTCCCAACGCCCCGCGCCTTCCTCCGCCGCCCTCATGCCCGATCTTATGAACGGGTATGGACTCCGCATCCGCTGCACTGCCGCCGGTCTTTCTTCTCGTACCGTCTTCCACTATTGCCGCGTTTGTCTCAGCCGCCTCCATCGATAAGGCCAGCTTATACGCCCGGTCGATACTGATGCTGTCGTCTTCAGTAAACAACTTCTGCCGAATGTCATCGTTTACTAAGCCGCACACAAATTGATCTCTCATATTTTCTTTTAAACTGTCCGCCGTAAAACAACAATCTTTACTCAGTCTTTTAAGCTCCGAGAAGTACGTCGCGATATTTTCACCAGGTTTTTGAATCCGTTGCCGAAATTTGAACCTGTCAGCGAGCATACACGGTTTGGGGTTTAAGTGTCCTTTCATTACCGCTATTAACTCCGAATAAGTCTTTGTGGATGGTTTAACGGGTGTGCATAAATTAACCATTAACTCATATGCACTATTACCAATGACAGTAATTAAAGTTGCGACTTTTAATTCGCTTTTTACACTGTTGGCAATAAAGTACTGATCTAATCGATCCACATACGTGTCCCAATTGTCTTTCGTTAGGTCAAACGCACCGATCTTTCCAACCGCCATTTTAAGTCCGTTATTCAACTTCACTACGCACAGTTCGTACACGGAAAAAAATTTTTTTTTTCCACAGCACGTTTAGAGTTTTCTGGTCGCAACATAAAATTTACACGCGTGAAATCACTTAATCGTCGCCACTAAAGAGTCCCTGGACACTGGGAACCCCGGGAAATCGGCTGCAGTAAACCCACGGCAATCGCGTAACAGATTTATTGAGAGACTGGCTCACACATGCAAAGTTGTACATACCCACTTATTGCATAGAATAAATAATATAGAAATACCTACATCACACTTTAATTGCGCGATTCAGAATTTTGATGTTAGTTCTCCATTTGTGTCATAGATAGTGCTGTAGTACTTTTTGTACTATGTTGTTTTAGTCCTTTAGTAAGGCTGCTACAGTTTACAGCACGCCAAGAGTCATCGAGGCGCGACGAAGCATTTAGCGCATGAAGTAGTTCACGCACACGCGTGTCTATTGACGCAAATCGCACCGCCTAAGGCCGTAACGTAAGCAGTAATTAAGTTGACTGAGATCATCCAATTCAATTTTCCTCACGGTCTTTTCCTGTTCCTGCTTCATAATAAATTAAGTTCCTTCTTCTAAGAAGTAAGATCCCTAAAATAGCCACCATACTAAACAAAGGAAAAACAATTAATCATAATTATTTCATGCCGACTTTTATTATTTAATATCTCAAAAACAATTACGAGAAGAATAAATAAAATATCCTCCGTACGCTTCATAGTTTTGGTCCAATTTTCCTGTTTTCAATGCTTCATTATCCATTTATTGTATCACATTAAGATTTATTGAAATTATTCCTTAAAAAATAATTAATTAATCAAATTAATTTAATTCTTAATTCATCGGAATTATTACTTAATTAATTTGAAATGATAACATTAATCATCATCATTTAACATTAATTAAGTAGTAATTCGGTAACGGAAATATATATTTTACTGAATTTTTCAAAGAAATCGTTCAATAAAACCTTCAAAATGTATCGTTGTATAGATTAAGACATTGTTACCTCAACAGTGGCATTCAGACAATTCTATTTCCAATGTATCGCGATGGCCGATCTGTTTCGCCCTGGGGATTCGGACGCTAGTACTGATCCTGATCAAATTACATATTTTATGAATCCACTGAGAATTTTATTGGAACGCCTAACAAGACATCTCGTTCGCTCACACTTCTTTGGGAGGAATCAAATGACTCATCCATAAACAGGTGGGTTTTTGTTACGAGGGCCAGGACAATTCGGGTTTGTTTTTAGGGAGAGTAGTTTTTATTGTATTTTTTATTTTTCGGACTAGTAGGTAGGTATGTACACAAACACGCTTTCTTTAAAAAAAAATCAAGAAAGTTCTTCTTCTTTATCGTGTGGTTAGTGACTAACCTGGTGCCAGAGTTTTTATGCCGCCCATGGGCCTCTGGCTTGGCTTTACATGCTGTGGAGAAATATCTCTCAGGCATTCTGGTTTTTTTCATTACTCACGATGTTTTCCTTCACCGAAGCAAGTGATAATTATACAATACGTATATGATTCCGAAAAATCAGAGGCGCGTTTGAATTCGAGACACACCACTAGGCTATCACTGCTTTTCTCAAGGTATTGTCTTGTTTTCCGTAAAATAATTTGTACTATTATTGTTTTCCATAATCGTCCCCCTCATAATATTTACTTGCACTATTATCATTTATACTAACAACGCTTGTCATATCAACTTATTAGTTATAACTTTTATTTGCCATAAAATAAGTTTCCATAATAGCATGTGTTATAATCATGACTTTCTATAAGTAACACATTACATAATCGATACTTGACATAAGCAACATTTAATACAATTTAGAAACGTTTATTGTTTTGTCCAAAAAATAATGTCATTAAGGCGTTTGGTCTGTAATCAAAAGATTTATTACTGCAAACAATATTTAGACAGTAAACTGTTAGTCAAAACCGAAACAGCTAGGTTAGGTTAGGTTAGAAGTGTGAGCACACAACCCAACAACAAAGCGGCCGCCGAGCGCCACATTTTCACTTTTGCAAAGCAAGCATGCATGGTGGATTACGTTTATTTGTAGGTTTCCTTATGAACAAATAAATCTGTATCGTATATATTAATCAATATAATTCAAGTAATGTAACAAATTATTTGCATGAAAAACAATAATTATTATTTTTAATTTAACAGGATTATAACGTCAAAATTGGAGGCGCTTGTACTGAACTAGCATTGTTGTGCTAGTATGGGCAAATGAATATTATGGTGAAAAATTATTATGACACTTGATCGATTATGATCAATGAAATTAGTGAAAATGATTTTATGTAATTTCACGATTATGGCAACTGAAGCGTTATTTCTAATGAAATTATGGCAAATACAAGTATGGTATATAAAATTATTGCATTTTAAATTATGGCAAAAATTAGTAAACCTTTTCTCACACGAAGAAGTTACATTTAAGTAATACTGCTATTGGTGGTACAGGCCCTTGAGCTTTATAAGTAAGATCTATTTACTATTACATAATAGTTATGTACATTCATCATCGCCATACACAATAATTAACGATACAGTTCATAAAAGTAAAGAATAAAGTGGCAATAGTTTCACGATACATAGACGAGTACAGACCTAGATTTTTTTTAAAGAAAATTAAATATTTTTTAAACCAAAACTACATACCTGCATGTAGTTTTAGAGCCCTTTTTTTAGACCTTTATTCGACTTTCTTAAAGTTGTTTAGAAAGTGTATCACAATATTTGGCTACGACCAATCAATCAAAAATAGAACACGCAATACAAGATTGAGTTTCTAACCGTTACGACCATCTACGTATTTATTCGGTTGGGTACAGCTATACCACAGGCATCCCACACAGGACAACACAACCGAACTATCTGGTCTTAATATAGCATCTATGTTCTAATAATAAGTAGAGGTCTTAAACGTTACTCAACCCGACTTAAATCATTGAAGAAGGTCTAAATTCCTGTTCAAATTAATTCTCTTAAGTAATTCCGAGAGGAATTATTCAAAGAACGCTTGATGTTTTTGTGCAAAATGTATAGAATATTATTATGGATACTATGTTTTCACTCAGTAAATACAAAATCATAGCGTAAACGAGTTTTCCAGAAACCAACTTTAGTGAAGTTGTGACACTTGGTTTTTTGTTAAGAAAACTGTTTTGCGGAACACAAAAGAAAAATGAGAAACCCTCAGAACAGGTTCTGAATCAGGCCCTCGATCCAACCGACTAAGAAGAGCCTCGAAAGATGTTCGTCGAGGCTCTTGGCCATAAGGCAACTGGCCGTCACGACAATCGGTACAATGATAGCCGAGCTCACATTCCACATATCGACAAACCCGTGTGCCAAGTCGAGATATTTATACAAGGTGTAGTTTTGCAACCTCGTCAAAATTCAGGAGGTTCTCATAGAAGACGTAAATAATCAATATAAATTACGGTACCTGGTCAATAATAATAAACGGTGCTTTTTCTAGTTGTTTTAATTTGACACTATTTCAGAATGAAGCCCTTTTCATAAGCGGATAATCACCCGTTTATCGAATAAACGTCTGCGTTAGTTTGTGTGTGAAAGCGCGGTTATAGGGCTAGTATTAGACGGGCTGCGTTTTAATACAGGTCGTCTACACTTATCGATTTCCGAAATGAAGAAAAAAATACAAAAATTACCTACCCTCTTTATTATTGAATCGGGTCGAGAATCATTAGCATAGTTACCTCCTTGAAATTAACGAGGATGCAAAGCAACACCTTGTATATTATTGTTATTATTGAGAAAAGGCAAGGGAATGAAACCGCGAGTAAGGGGAAGCTGCAACGAGTAAAAAAACCAGGGGAATGAAATTGCGTTTAACTTGAAAATGTTTTCTTTATAATTTCAGTTTTTACAACAATATCTCGGTTCTTTTACTACATGTGTTTTGATTTTATTAAAATGATTTTTAATTAGTAAATAAAGCACCGAAACCGCCTGGAAGAGCTACTGGTACATGAAGGAATTATTCAAGGGTGAGTTGCCTATGGCACTAAAACGCAAACTTATGGACATGTGTGTTCTCCCGTCTTAACCTATGGTGCACAGACTTGGTCTTTGACTAACATCCAGAAGTCCAAACTCAAGGTTTGCCAACGAGCAATGGAGCGCAGTAAGTATACTGCGCTAATTTAACACCTAGTAAGGTGTTCGTTAATTTAACAACTAGTAAGGTGTTAAATTAACGGATCGTGTTCGAAACACAATACTGCGCTCCAAAACAAATATAGCTAACGTGGCTCAAAAGGCTGCCCAACTCAAATTGGACTGGGCAGGATATATCTGCCGCATGCCGGACAAACTGTGGGCCAAAATAGCAGGAAACTGGTGCCCTGACACAGTGAGGCGGGGTCGCGGCAGGTCACGAAGGAGATGGCGGGACGAACTGGACAGGTTTCGTCCAAACTGAAAGCAGGACGCGCGGGTTCGCGAGATGTGGAAGGAGTGCAGGGAGATCTTTGCCCAGGAGTGGGACAGAACAGGCTATTGAAAAAAAAAGCACATTTCGTTAATTTTGCTGTAAATACATACCTATTTAGACGTATGTTTTATAGTGCTAAAAACATTTTATAATTTGTTATATTTTGTAACTTTTGATTGATATTTTTGTTAACCATACGAAATTAATTACGTACCTAGCTCATATACACTTCAATTTTAAGATGTCTCAGCATTTTAAACATTTCGTTACTCTCGTTTGAAAATACGAGTAACCTAGTACCTACATATGTAGGTTCCTACCAGGTTACACGTGCCTGAAATGTGTAAATCCCTACCAGCAGTTAACAATCAGTTTAAATATTTAGTATTTAATTATATTAATAAGTTTCTTATTAAATATCACTCACTAAAGTAAAAACCTGTGAATAAGCCCGAACTTAATAAAATCTCTATTAATTCTAAATCTACTACATTTTACAATATGGTACCTAATTAATTTCTCTGTTACTGTCTCCCGTAACATCACTTGAACACTAAAAAATTACTTCACAAAACCTCCTAAAAAGTATATTTTTATTGAGTGCGTGTGGTTTGTGTGCTATTCAAATGTTTGTGAAAGATAAACATCTTAGCTGACAACATTACTAAAGATTGATAATTATTCAATACAACAGCTATCGTAATACTGAACTCAAGTAATCTGCCAATGTTTTTCAGGTCGGTTATGAACTTCAGCTCCTACCAACTGACGCAATTTCAAGAGAAACTTAGTATTATTAAGCGACGCGGTCTACCGGAAGGGGCATTCACTCGGCTTTGAGCGTGCTTACACAAATTCATCAAAACTTTAAGTCGGTTACAAATTTCTGTTTATTTGTACTGGGCATCTTTATTTAAACATTTGGGTAAACTTTTGAAATGGTAGCTAGTAAATATCTCTATAGTTCCAGGTGAATTTTTAAAGAGTTTGCGTCGGTGCCCTAAGAAGATTTGGCCTCATACAATTTTTGTTTGTATTGATGACAGCTATTGATTAATGGTTGCCACTATTTTGAACCTTAAAAAAACACCGAAAGATAGGCAGGCCAAATAATTCAAAGCCCTTTATCAACCCTATGACTGATTTAAAAGGAGCAAAAAAAATGCCCAATTACAGTCATGAAAATTTTAATTTGGTTTGGTATAATAAGTTGTAGTTGTTTGTGAAATTATATGGGTTGCTGTGATAGCCTTTTAAGCCAACCCAAGGCCGAATATGAAATAAAAATATCAAACCGCTTTTCTTTAATAATTAATTTTGAATTATACATCTTATTAAACACCTTTCAATCTATTCAACCGTTTGCAAAATGAGTTTAATTATATTAAAATACCTTTGAATTAGGCAGAAATTTTTGTCCAATTTTATCATTTATAATTAGAGTAAAAACCTTTGTGTCTGTCTCTTAGTTGATTTAGGGCCGTTTCATTTCAAAGCTCTGCTTTTAGGGGGCTCGCGTTAGCGATTAACTCTTACTCTCTTATTTGGGAGGCTTTACAAATTCTTATCAGGCAATTTAGGATGCGGCAGACGTTGCTAAATAAAGACTTTGTAAGTAGAGGCGCGTTTTACATTATGCTAAGTTCAGTATCTGCGCTTACGTCCGTACTATACCAGTTTGTGCTGTTCGTTTAAGCGCTTCTCAGGGAAATCTGATTCGAGTGAACGACGTAGTTATTTGGTATTATTCAGTGACAAAGGACGAATTAGCCTGAGTTTTGGTAAGATAATGATAAGGTATTTAGCTATGTCAACAAAATAGTGACCGGTTTAAACATATAACAATAGTGTACTTATAATCACACGTTATTTTCAGGGATCGGAAAATAATTCAAAGTAGTTTAAGGAGTCATGAGATATGAATCGAGCTACACGATAACTGACAAATGCTTGCACTGGCTGGACAGGTCCACTCAAATCTGTGTAGTTCTTTCTTCAAAAGACCATCTCAGACACTCATCTGCATAGTCCTCATATAAGTTTATAAAGATTATGTCTGGACCTTAAAAGAGACTATGACCTCTGAGTTTGTTTCGGCTGTTTCTTTTCAGTGTAGTCAGATACGAAACTCCGGCCTCATCTAGTTTTAAAAAAGAGACGTATAAAAGTGTTTGTAAAAACCTATTTGCAAAATAAACATCATTTATCATAAGATACTGTATACATATTAAAGTATGTTCGTACACAAAATTCAAAATAAAGTAAATGGTTGAAAGATCTCTAATGAGACCTTTAATGAGTCAATTTGGTAAGCTTGTTGTTCTCGCTAGATGACAAACAAAAGCAGCTCGATTGCAATGTTTTGACTACGTTTTAATTAACATTATCTTGTTAATGAAATACCTGAGGGTTCTCACAATGTTTATAAACAATATCCGAGAATATTTAGTTACTCGCAATACCAACCTTCGTAAGCTTTGCTAACAATGCATAGATTTCAATAATACCTACCCACATACTAATAAATATTTTATACAAATCACCTAAAATCTTCAAGAACTCTGGCATTATTGGACAAAACATTCCAATATTCATTTCCATGTAACTCCTAGCCTAACACAGCTCCATTAAATGCTTACCCCCCCCAAAAGACATGTGCGTTCAAATCCGTGATAGGCCCAAGTTGTTTTTTTGTATTTTGCAAAAACATTTTAGTATAATTCATGTATTGTAAGTTAGTATCTTCTTAAAATCTGTTTTTTTTTTAAATATTATTTTATTTCAATAAAACGTTATTACTTTTATAATTGCGTATAACGACAAGCAATAATAGAGTTAAAAATTACTAATAGTTATTCAACGTTAAAATAGACCGGAGCTTTCAAGACCGCTTGCCGTGAATAAGATTAAAGGATCAAATCCTAGGCAGTGTACTTTTTAACATGCATGATATTTTTTTTAATATAAAGTATTTTTCTATTTTGTTCTAGTTATATTTATAAAGAATTTAAAAATGAAGTCTTTTATGAAATAATGATTATTTAAGTACCAACTACTATAAATCATTAAATAATATTTTTTATTGCTATTATTTAACAAAAATTTGATCTTAGTTTACCACAAAGATTTATATTTTACAATTTGATTTGATAGTTGTAGTTATAACTTGAGGGTATGGATTAATTTTAAAAAGAAATCGCAAGTATGTATAATTAATTGATACCCTCAAATTATAACATCTATTAATTAGACAGAGACCTAAAACAAAGAGACTCGGACGATAGTAGATAACAATTTCATCGCAAATCATAATTATGGGCTCGCGGGCTAGTTTCTCAAACTGCCAGTATGAGTATGGCGATAATCGGTGATGTGACGACTCGAATCCAAGTCGAAACATTGAACTCTTTTTGAAATATTCCGAAGATTATTCGTAAGTTTCCTAAAGAATTCAATGGTAAAGCAGTAGTGTAACATTTTAAAATTTAAGAGGTTAGCACACACTGACGCTGTGTGAACCATGTTTCCACTTTAGTAGAAACACAACGAATTATGATGTGGGTCCAGTTCGGGCCAATATTATGGGCAGAAGAGGTAAACAAACTTTTATAAATCGTAAAATTTTAACGTAAATGTCTAATCATAATGTCTTGTATGACCGCTTGACCGCTGTTATTTCCTAAAATCAATTACAACTTACAGTTTACATCATATTTCACAGTAGATTTATAAAATTAGAGTCGGTATTTCTCAAGACCCGTATTTGAAACTGGGTTTGAGTTGAGATTAGCATAAAATCTGTCAGATTTGAATCTAGAATGAAGCTTGAAGATGGATTTAGAATACGGGTCTTTATCGTAGATCCAATTATATGTATTTCAGATACCTAAACAGGCGCCGATCTTAGCCTGAACCAATTTTATAGAATTATGGTTTCTAATCCCTATATCTTTTACATGATAATATTCCTCGAAGCAAGAACTTTGTAAGTTGTTATTTTTTTCTAATTTTCATTTGACATAACATAAAGAAATTAATTAACAGTTTCCTAGAAAGACGAAAGCTTATCGAAAACTTATCAAGGTAAAAACAATTTCATTCAGGAACCTAACTTCGTGACTTTGCATAATATCAGACAAAGTAACTACAAACGTTTTCCTAATCAAAGTAATTGAATAGAAAAAATAGAAAGTAGGCTTTGTCGTCGCAGTTCTTTTTACTTATGATTGTATTATACAATACACAAAAAGAAAAACGTTTGCTTTTGTATAAGTTGGCGTTTTTTCCTCGTAGCGTGAGCGGAATGCTAAGCAACGCCAATTACCTACTTGTTCACTTGGTTTCGTTTGAAGCCAGTATTCAGTAATAACGATTGATTGTTCAATTGCGATATAATAAATACATAATGTACATAGAGCTTAGGTTGTTTGTTTACATGGAACCATCAATCAATGTAGTTTTAGCAGTTCGTCATGCACCATAAACTTGAAATAACGTAACTTAATTTTGAATAATGTTGTTTCGTTTTTATTTTTTTTACCTGAAAAGATATACCACCATGTACCACCGTGGAAAGTTCTCAGATCACCTATGTAGAGCCAAAATCTTGAAATTTTCTACAAAAACTTTCAAGTTTTATATTACAACGCCAAAAACATGTCCATTGTGTTCAAAACTAAATTCGGTCTTCTACATTTTAAAAATAAATTATACTCTAAATGGGAATTTTCGTTTTGTAGCGAGCAACAAACAAAGCATAAGAAAAGAAAGAATGAACGGAATGAAATGTGAATTTAATTTTACAGTTGGCCGGTCTTTGAATGACAAGGGTGTGTGTGGATGTGTCGCGGGGATATTGCAGATTCGGGATTTTCTTAATGTTATTGTTGTGTCGTATTAGATTACGAGTATGTTTTGTCCCGTGGGGTAACACAATTTTATATTAAGAAAATCTTATTTCTCTCTCTCTTTCTATCTTATATTTTCTCAGTACAGTTAATCAAATGTCAATCATTGTGTTGGATAACGTAAGCGCGATATATTCCCGTCGTGTCGGCTTTCTTGTGAACGTAAGGATAGCATTACATTCTATTATAACATGACACGTTGGGGTTATTCATGATGTATTTCTTTGGCATTTTAAGTTGTTGATAAATTGTGAGTGCAATGTGGGTGGTGAAGCGAGGTTGTTGGAGTTCAAGTTAGAGTAGGGAGCGTATATTTTTAAAGTAAATTGACTGATCTTGTTCGTAAGCTCACGCTTTTTCACATGGTTTTAAGCAGAATATAGATAAAGGCTAGGGTGGTGGCCTTTGGGCTAAACAAAAAAAAATGGCAATAATACAGAACTGCAACTGTCACAATCAAAATTTTCACATCAAAATTATGATAATGTATGCAACATAATCAAAATTTTTATGTGATTTTAATTGTTTTATTTCATGGGACTGATGTATTAATGCGCATAATAAAATTGTCATTTACTCACGACAGTTGCGAGTACTAAGCAGGACCTTTCGAAGAATAAAAACCCATACAGAAAGGTGAACTTCTTGTTTGTAAGCTTTTTCATAGTAACTACACTTTCGTATAGTAGTATTATGATATATCTGATTTTGAAAAGTCATCAAAGACAAACCTTAGAGTGGAGTCTTTACTTTATGTCCAACAACGTACAGATTTTCGTAAAAGCTTTTATGGGGCTTTTTTTTTTGTTTTGATGGGGCTACCTCGATACTGCAGTGCCTCGGGTATGTTCGCTGAGGCTCGCACTGACTGCTTCCACGCGACCATGCGCAAGCGCGCCGCGTCCTTGGTGCGCCGGGTTCGGGTTAGCCCCAACATCGTACTGGTGATGATTGCGGGAAGACTGGACTGCCCTTTTATTCGACATTGTTCCGGCAGACATGTTGCTATACCAGTGTCGGAGAGAAGGTATTAATTTAATTTAATTGTTTTGACTTTGTATTTAAATTTGATTTGATTTAGCTTTATTCAATTATTGTGATTTAATTTAATTTGTGATTTGTTTTATTATTGATACAATTTGATTTAGTCTGATTTTATTATATTTCATTTTATTAGATCTTATTATGTCTTCTCTTTATATCAATTTAGGTGTGGCAATGGGTGTTATTTACCTGAAATAAATGAATTTATTTATTTATTTTTATCCTTCCCTGTCTCACGGTTTCTTCAGGTATTTTTAGGGTTCCGTACCTCAAAAGGAAAAAACGGAACCCTTATAAGATCACTTTGTTGTCCGTCCGTCCGTCCGTCCGTCCGTCTGTCAAGACCGTTTTTCTCAGGAACGCGTGGAGGTATCAAACTGAAATTTCTATATGATACTTAGTTCTACTGTCCTTGGAAGCTGTAGAAAAATCAACCTTCTAAGTCAACGCAATCAAAAGATACAGCCACTTAGGCCGCAAATTTCCGCAAATTTTCGAAACTCGCACGGGAATCAAAACCTACAGGGTACTTCCCGTGAACTTAGAATCTTGAAATTTTGTACGAAGTCACGTCTTATAGTACAGATATAGGAAAAATTACGAAAACCGTAAATTTTTAGTTTCGTCATATAAAAAAAAGTTATATACCCACAGGTTTTGTACGGAACCCTCGGTGCGCGAGTCCAACTCGCACTTGACCGGTTTTTTTTTATAAAGTCAAAGTAGTAGATCAGTTAATTATAAATGAATATTAACACAAAAGGTCGACTTTTAAGTCAGTGTGAAACGGACTGTTGCTACTTACAATTTCCTAGAAATTTACAATATTGTCTGTTGGACATTATTACTGCAACTCACGTAACTCTTTAGTATATCATTTGAGATGATTTCTTTCTCTTTGTTGATTCCTTTTAGAGACAATAAATAGATAATTTTCTTACTTGGACAATATTTATTTTCTTCGTGTCTTATTTAGGAAATACTTTTAGTAAATAATGGATTTAGTACCTTTTATTTAGTTTTTGTGACCAAACACGCTGTTATTATATTAAATATTATTATGAATAATAATAACATTTGTATTGACACAAAGTAAAAAGATTATACATTTCCATATTAAAAAATACATCACAAAATTTCTTCTAATAATGTAGTGTATCATCGACATGTGCATTCTACCCATCCAAACCTACGGTGCTCAAACTTGGTCCCTGACCGAGTCGCAAAAGTCCAAACTCAACATTTGCCAAAGGACGATGGAGCGTACGACAATATTCGTAATAACACAATACGCTCAAAAACTGGAATCGCTGATGTGGGCCATAGGACTGCTGGTTTGAAGCGACATTGGGCGGGCCATGTCTGTAGAATGCATCAGGACCGATGGGCCAGAGTCGTTGCAAGAGATTGGCCGGAGAAAACCACACAGAGAGAAGACTGGAAAGCTATGGGGGAGGCCTTTGCCAAGCAGTAAGACAATATTGGTTACGGAATGTAGAAAAATGTAGTATAAAGAACATCCTACTCATTCTCGTCTATCTTTGTAGCACGATCGGCCTACGCCGTAGCACGACTGGCCTACGCCGTAGCAAATTAGTTACAACGGTTACGAGCACCTGACCAGTACGTGCTTAAATAACACTATAAATGTCAAACATATATTGTTTTATTGCCAAATAAACTGGCGGTATTGAGTGGCGAAATGCTAAAGTTTGTTATGTACTGAACACGGCTCTCTGTCGCCTTTCGGAGGCAGGTAACAACTTCTCAATTCAAGACGTGAATTCGACGGAAACCGATGCACTTAGTTGCGAGTGTAAAGGCGGAACTCAACTTCAATGTCGTGTTTCACTTCTTCACAGGTTTGTAGATAAAAGTTTTATACTTTTCTTCGCCTGACACAATAGGAAGCTGTCGGTAGACTGTATTTTATAAATATAGATTGCATATGTATGATTTTTTTTAAGTATGGAGTAAGCTTGGGTGTAGATTTTTTTTAATGGCCCAAGTCAAGTTTGTCAATATTTTACCTATCATCTGAAAAGAGATAGATACTGATCTAAATGTAACAAAAATAAGAACATTCGCCCAAAAATTGATAAAAAACAATCCCCATATTTCTTTTAGTACGTTGCTATCTCAGTTTCGGCACCAAGAGGGTTATAAACGAGGACGTGACGTCATCGCGCCGTATCCGAGACGTGCTCAACACCTCATTCGGCCACATTTGACGCCACCGAAAAAATTACCTCTTATATCGTATAGAGAACGTAGCACGTTTTGTTGATTTCCTTACATTATAAGGATTAACTGATAGTACTAAGGTACCTCTGCCTCAACGTAATTTGTTATAAACATTTTTCGTGATGAAACCTTCTTGCTTCCTTCGTCTGGGATCGATTTGAGCCACGGTGTTCCTCCTACTACCACAACTGGGGACAAGTACAATCATACGTCAGACCGAAGTTTTTATGCACCATGCCAATATTCTGTTGTGTAAGCTAATAAATAAATAAAATATATGTATATATGTACCAAATATACCACAGATAGGTCTATTTACGGCAAAGTGTAAATACATATATGAGTACATACAGACAAATATACAAACCGCCAGATTTACTTGCGAATTAAAATGTATGAATGGGTTATATTATTTTGTTACTGATTTACGTTGTGTTTCGTAAGTTATTCAATTACCTTGAAAATAATTCGGTGCATGTCAAAGCAATTTCTCAAATAACGTCACCAACATGATAAGAGGCGCTACGAGATATAAGTAGCGATCAAAGTTAGAATGTAAGTTCAACGTTCTCAAGATCCATTCATCTCTATCCGACGGCATGTAAGTATTAAAAAAAAAACACTAACATAAAAGTATGAGGCATATGTTCAAATTCGTTCATGTATCTAAAAATAGAATGAATGACTAGACAGAGTGACTTTCTGTCAGCGACAACGATGAATGGAAAATTAAAAATGTATGACACATGATGAAAAACTTACATAAACATAACTTCATGCCTATAATTCCCCAAGGGTTAATGCAGAGGTGTACCTGATATTACACCACATTTTGCCAGTTATGTTTAAGTCCCATGTATGAGCGAGCCTATTGCAATCAACCGGGCACAAATCCAAACTCCGTGGCTGCTCGGGAATCGAACCCAGGATCTCACGATCAGCAGTCGCACCTACGACTACTAGACCAAACCAACTGAACTAGACTAAAAAGTCGTTTTATAAGTGCACATTAAACATTGTCACTTCTCCTACCCTCTGGTCTGCGAAAGCGCCAGTTTAAGTCTGTGTATTTAAGTCAGTGAGCTTTCGTCCAATTATACATCTCACATGGGATCGAATACAAAAAGATTCACGGTCCGTTATTATCGAGTTCATTAATTTTCATCATTGGCATAACTCCATATTCATGGACTTTATTTTGCTGTCAACTCTCCGTTAAGTCTGCTTAAATTTTCATGCTGTAAAAGCAAGCCTGAATTGAATTATTTTTAAGAACCAAAAAGGCTTAATAAATACATTTAAAATGGAATTAAAATAACTTCAAAAAGTAATAGACTAGACGAAAAGCTTATATTTAAAATAATAATATGCCAACAATAAACAGCTGAGAGTAAATAAAAATGAACACCGTACTCGCGCCGCAGAAGAAATAAAACTGAATCTTAAGTAGACAGATAAGAAGGCGAGTTGCTTTATAAGAATGACTTTCTGTTCAGAACCAATGATAAGAGCTCAGTTAAATAGCTAATTAGGATTATGAAAGGCAAGTGAACAAACGAGATCCTAATCTTATTTCTCGGTGGGGATAGCTTTTTAAGAGAAATTCTGC
The DNA here is from genome assembly GCA_964057025.1 of Standfussiana lucernea. NCBI lineage: Eukaryota > Metazoa > Arthropoda > Insecta > Lepidoptera > Noctuidae > Standfussiana > Standfussiana lucernea. The sequence continues at coordinate 10,645,491 of OZ059793.1, read as the reverse complement.
TTATTTTATTCAAAAATAATTGTCTTAATAATCCAAGACTGAATAAAAAGAAATGATGTCAACTCGCCGGTGTCATTCACTTTGTACCAATAAATAAAATTACGTTTCATTTCTGAGACGCTCCTGTTGTTAATTAATGAATTTAAATATAATTGTTTGAAGTTAAATAATAGACGGCTGTGTCTTTGCAGTTGTATTTTAAAAGTAAAGTCAGTTAGTAAATTGTCTTGAAAATATAAAGCTTATTATATTAATTTAATTCTGTTCGAAATTGCTGTCACAAGTGACTCTAAGGTCAGACCACCCTTTTCAAGTTTTATGAACTTGATGTTGTCTAGTTAAAACCAACGAAATGCGATGATTTTTGACTATGTTTTACAAATTATTTTCATGTTATGCTCATAAACGCTGAATATGAGTCATACAATGACCGTCCAAATCATCAAAAGACCCAGCAGACGAACTGATGATCGATTTACTCCTGTTTAGTGTAAGCTCTTAACGTATCTCTTTTGGGATTTTTATGACACCCAATCGATCCCATTGATAAAAATATTATTTTAAAAAAAACCTCTAAAGTACCTAATCTATTCAAAACGTAGGGGTACTTAGTAACCCGTTATACGTACGAATAGCTTCTCCTATCCGCGTGTATAAAAAGATTCCTCCGGAACCATTCCTCCGGAACCATTCCTCCTTCCCGAGACGGAAGAACTTCTTTAACTATTTATGAGCCTTAAAGTCTCCCGATAACGATGAAATCCTAGCAAATTACCTCTTATCTGGTTCACCCTTTGTCGCGTGTCGTTTATACGTTGTGAGCATAATACTATTATGAGTGGCGAAATGGGATGATAAACTTACTGGTTCCCGATGTCGCCCGAATGTGGCGAGTTGGGACAATTATCACAAGCAAATCACAGTTATACACGATAAAGTTCGGGATTTGTGTCGCGAGCAGCTGATAACATCACACATATTGTGCGGATTTCAAACTCCGTCTGACGCCTTAAGTTCCAAAGTTCGAATCTGGTTTTCTAACTGTGTTTCGGTTTCTAGGGTCTCGAGTTTTCTCATTAACTAAAACGTTATTAAGACTGCTCAATCTGACAGTTTTAATCTCACAGTTTACCCGTTACTGCTAAGTCGTATATTCAATATTTTCCCTTCACATAAATGTGCTCAGTTTCCGAGAGATTTTCTTTTACCACATTTTAACGTTATAAAATCTTTTTACAGCAGAATTCTAAACATAAAAGACTGAAGCTAGAAACTGTAGTTCACACCAACGAACTATAAATTTAAAATTAAGTTGAAGTTGAGATACTTCGCGAAGAAATTGCTATTTCGAGAGTGCAGTTTAATATTTAGAATGTTACAAGCTGTCGACCTCGAAAGCTCTGTGGTGAATTCCGGAGACTTGGACAAGAAGATTAAACTAATATTACCAAGACAAAAACAACGAGAAAACAGTGCTGTGGAAATTGTTTTGTTTTATGTTGTATTTAAACAGTAAAAAGTGGCCGAAAGTTTTTTAAAGCGTATTTATAAAAAAAAATTGAAATGTTAATTGATTTCAGCGATCTTTTATTTCGCTTGATCATTCTTAATATTTTCACTCACTAAGAAGTTATAGATTAATACCAGTTTTACGGACTTGCTGTACTTTTATACATTTTCCGTATTGAAGAAATCAAGATATTTTTAGTTAGAAAATCATTCCAGGTATTTCTATATAAGTTATTTCTTCAATAAATCAGAATCTGCGACCCAACTCTAATCCGCCCAACGCAAACCATATTTTCTCAGCCCAAAAGCTACCTTACAGCAAAAATATAGCCGAGTTCAGATAATTCATGTCGCAGGGCGGTCTAAATATCGTTGTTTACATCTTGCCAGATAAATTCATAACTGGAGAAGGCTTAGGCACGACAGTAAGCACCTAAATTCTTGTTTCTTTTTAGTACCAAAACTGTTGCTAAGCAACTTGGTACTTTGTAGTTATGGTTTTTACAAACGAAGGGTACATTATAACAAGTCATATTTTATGATGTTGGCGTAGCATGGGTGACGTCAACCTGGCTTTCCACGTGATAAGGGTCCGGTCAACCCCTGCAAATTCATAACAAAGAAAATATTTCAGGTATCTATTACACGGTTCAAATGCGTGCGAGAGATTTTCCGACTGACATTGTACGTAATGTTTTGCGTATCAGTTTTCGTGAGCTTCGAAAATAAAATTATGTCAATACGGCTATCTTCAGATGTCTTAAATGACATGAAGAAGGTTATTGATGTAAGGGTACATTTTGTGGTGATTTAAAGATAAGATAAGGTATTTTATTTGCATAAAACATGGTATACAAGGTGTTAGTAAAGAAAAATATTGTATCGAACATGTTTTGCTTAATACTAAAGCATGCAAACTTACTTACTAAAAATATATTATGACATTGAAATAATATATTACATTGAATTAATATTAAAAAAATCATTAATGTTATAGAAATCATTATTATTGAGCCATTTATATAATTGGATTTTAAATAATTTATAATTTAATGTTTAAACATTTTTGGTAATTTATTATAGAGATGTACACACATAGCCAGAGAATTTTTATTATATTTCTCTGATCGGGGCAGCACATCCAGCACAAGTCTGTATTGGTCACGCCGACTTCGAGAGCTTACTTCCTCTGCCATTTTTTGTTTGTGGTCAGTACTATTTCCCCACATCATTAGTCCATACCGTACTGAGGACTCAACATATGCGCGAAATTACATCACAGCCGTTTTTATATAAGTAACTCTTTTTATTTGTCTCAAAGCATAGACAAATTTATTTATTTTATTGTATACAGTACCAACCTGTGCTTTCCAGCCTAGATGTTCGTCAATTACTACTCCTAAAAACTTAGTTCGTGTCCCTTGTGTAATTTTCGGAATGTCCATTTTAAAATTAAATGTATTATTATAAGACTGATTAAATTGAATATATATTGTTTTGTTAAGATTAATAGATAAATTTCCAGTTAATTAGATTGTTGAGTGTTTTAGTGATGTCTGCTTCATGATCCGTAATTGATTTATATTTTTTATCGGTAGTCACAATTATGGAAATGTCATCGGCAAAAAGGAAGCATTTATGATTGGTTACATTAACAATGTCGTTTATGTGGAGCAGAAATAAGATTGGTCCCAATATGCTACCCTGGGAGACACCGCGTTTTATACTTATATATTCAGACGAATATTCTGTCATGTCCCAACTTTCAAAGGAAATTTCCATTTTTTTTAAGGATATTTTGAGATTACTTAGGACCAATCTTAGTTCTATAATGTATCATGCCATTGATTCGTGATTGTTTTTCTTTTGGTACAATAATTGTTTTCAGCACTTTCTTTTATTAACAAGCTTTGTTGGTTTTCAATAGTAACATCTCTTTTCACTGAGTATTTTGAAGACTTTTAAAATGGTTCTCCTGAAATTCTGGGAACTCTGTACCTAGTTTGTAATTATGATCCTTCAGCGAAAAATATAACACACCGTGAATCCAGTTTCTCCTGAAAAAATACTGAAGACGTGCACTTTAATTAAATGTTTAATTGCAGCTTACCCTAGAAACACAATAAAAATTGGAACAGAAGGTTTATCCTGCAATAAAACTAGCGGCAACAGCACATGTAGACTAGACGCTTAATGTACGTACGTAGCAAGCACATTGGCGACTGGCATTTACAGGTACCCATCTGTAAATGAATTTAGAGATCAAATAAACATAAACCCCGTACAAAAGCAAAATGTTTTTCTTTGTGCTTGAATTTTAGAATACTAATAATAGTTTGGTCTAGGAATCTACACCGATCTTCAGATAGTTATTTTTAGATCTTAGTATGAATTAGGCGTCTATGTGTGCGTACTTCTAGTTTTATTACTCGTCTTATGGAGCTAAACTTCTGTAGACTATCTATGTTATGCCAGAGCGAGTAGAAAAGGTGAATATAAAGATAATTGCCGAGAGCCGGTTCGTAAAGCTGATGAGTTTAATCTAAGGAGCCTGGATCGTGCTATGATTGGCCCACTAAGCACAGCTCATTAATTTTAAACCTGACAAGTTTGTTCGAAAAATTCCTAAATCAAAGCGAAGTTATATTTTCTTTTAATTTATTACCACGGTAAACGATTCGCTTCCCAATGGAATAATTTTCTTAACAATGATACCCTATTAACGTTTTAACATTGGCCAATCAATGTAGTGGAATGCAAATTGATACTTATCGTAGGCCATTCTCGATGGGAACCGATCATTATTGGTTGAATCTCGTGTTCGGGCTTATGACATGGCGTCGTTTGCAAAGCTTGGGAAAGTTAGCAGTTTCATGTCTTACAAGCGTTTACAGGTAAAACTACGTCTACGCAGATTTCTAAAGGACTACTATGGTCTCTTAAATGTTCAATATGTATTGAACATCAACTAGTTTCTTCAATTGTGTGCTAGTTTTTTTACTACTGTAGAAAATTATGAACAAAATATAGTTGCTTGACAATATTTAACCAAAACTTCAGCTTTAATATTATTGCTTTATTATCCCAGTTAAACTAACTGAATTGAAACCTCACAGTAGTTCGGAAAATACTACTTTTATTTAATGTTACGAAATTAGCATGTAACATAATGAGCGTTCGGATATTTTATGAAATCAATATTTTACGTAATAGCTCTTTGTCGATTCTCCTGAATGCGCTAAGAGACACTAAGATGAATAGAACATCAGTGAAATTATTAGCATAATACTTGGTTGAGCGTTCCACTTTGACTTTAAACACAAAACTTTAAGTGCGAACAGTCGCGAGCAAGTTCAAAACGTTTCAAACAACGGATACGGCTGAAATTCTGCACGTAGACGGTAGAATCTTTGAAACCACGACAGGCATATATGACTCCTAAGGGAGTGAAGTAAATGTAAGTTTCATACGACTGAATTGGATTTCCATCGTTTTTCCGGTGGGAAATGCAGGACTTCAGCGATGCAGAAAGTAAAGGTACTATTGTACAGACGGGGAAAAAATAAAAAGTAAAGGAAGTAAGTGTAACGTAGAGTGCATTATCGATTAGCTGTTGGAAGGAAAACTGTTCATACGTGCGAAATTTGATGCCAACGTTCGGTAAAAGAATGTATTTTTTCGTCATCAATTTCTTAATCCCGAATTATCGCAAGATGTTTTTATCAATAATCAAAAGTTAACACCAACCAACTCAAAATTGATCTTTATCCTCTTTCTCTTTAACTTTAATCCATTTCATTACATAAGCAACTTGAAATGAAGCCAATAAACAGATTGACATACTCAGTCTAATAAAATACCCGTGTCGTAGGGTTCAGTAACCTATCCCTAGTACGTACAGTACATAGGTACATGGGACACTCGCCTTACGCAAACAGGATTGTATTCAGCCCAGCAACCGGTCTCACTAATACCGCTAGCTTGTAGCGGAATAAGCACAACATACAATATTGGACACATCATGTAGTTACAGAATTTGGGGAGCGTCTGCGTGACCTACTTAAGCACTGAGCAGATCACGTTCAAAGATTTTATTCGTTAGATTCGCCCAACCGCGACATCAGATGCTCACGTTTTAGTTTCGTTGACAGTGACATTTGAATAGTATTAAATCACTAACTCATATTGTGTGAGCTACCTCTTCTCGGTATAAACACGTGTGACTCAAGTACGATAAGGGCACTAGAAGCGATTTAAACCTTTTCATACAGTGTCACCGCGCGCTGTGGTAACACTACAGTCGCCGGGTTGTGGTTAGCATGACTGGCAACATTGGTCCATTGTAGTTGCTTAAAGTTACGTCGTGGTGGCAGCCACAAAATACTTCGTGGTTTTGAGGCGGCCATTGCGTGTGTGGTTGCAATATCGTCGATACTGACAATGCGTTTGCCACTGCCGTTCGACATGACTGCAAACTATCGAACTGCAGGTATTCATATTTTGTTGCTGGCCACATTTTGTCTCTGTGGCACATCCGTAAAGACCCTTTAGAACAGTTGAAGTTATTTCGATGAAAACATGACAAGGCATTATTATAATTATAAAGATATTTGACAGTAAAAGGAAAAAGTAGTTTCATTTAAGTGATAGACGAAAACAAAGGCTGAGGCATAATTTAACTAAGATTTTTATATAATTATAGATGCTATAATTATATAAAAATGAATTAACGTTTGTTAGCCTCACAAAAACTCGAGAACGGCTGAACCGATTTGTTTAATATTGGTTTTGAAATATCTATAGAAGTAGTAGGTAGTCAAGGAAGGTTTAAAAATTGGTCGCCAGCAGGTAGGTGGCAGGTAGGTGGCAGGTAGGTGGCAGGTAGGTGGCAGGTAGGTGGCAGGTAGGTGGCAGGTAGGTGGCAGGTAGGTGGCAGGTAGGTGGCAGGTAGGTGGCAGGTAGGTGGCAGGTAGGTGGCAGGTAGGTGGCAGGTAGGTGGAGGTAGGTGGCAGGTAGGTGGCAGGTAGGTGGAGGTAGATGGCAGGTAGGTGGCAGGTAGGTGGCAGGTAGGTGGCAGGTAGGTGGCAGGTAGGTGGAGGTAGGTGGCAGGTAGGTGGAGGTAGGTGGCAGGTAGGTGGCAGGTAGGTGGCAGATAGGTGGCAGGTAGGTGACAGGTAGGTGGCAGGTAGATGGCAGGTAGGTGGCAGGTAGGTGGCAGGTAGGTGGCAGGTAGGTGCCAGGTAGGTGGCAGGTAGGTGACAGGTAGGTGGCAGGTAGGTGGCAGGTAGGTGGCAGGTAGGTGGCAGGTAGGTGGCAGGTAGGTGGCAGGTAGGTGGCAGGTAGGTGGCAGGTAGGTGGCAGGTAGGTGGCAGGTAGGTGGCAGGTAGGTGCCAGGTAGGTGCCAGGTAGGCGGCAGGTAGGCGGCAGGTAGGCAGTTATAGGTAGGTAGGTTTTCGTTTCGATTCATTAGTCACTAGTCAGGAAAAGTGTTAGTAAGTTCCCCATCAGGAATTTCTGAGTAGCAATAGACTCGCCCCCTATTACATGAGACTTAAATATAACTGGCGAAATGTGGAAATATTATAGGGGTACCTATAATACTTCCACATATCGCCAGTTGAAGGTTTAGGCAGAGGTGTGCCTAATAGTATACCCACTTTTCGCCAGTTGTGTTTAAGTCCCGTGCAAAAGGAGGCGAGCCTATTGCCATCAACCGGGCACAAATCCAGGCTCCCCAGCTGCTACCTACTGAGAAATTTCTAATGGAAAAACCCAATGACACTTTGCCAGACCCGGGAATGAGACCCAGGACCATGAGGTCCTGAGCATGAGCTCAGCAGTCGTGATGCTATGTTATATTAAATATAATTATATATGCGTGTAGCCGTTTGCAAGCTGAACTATTTTCGTCTACACTTTATTTTCAAGTGCACCTACGATGATAATTTTGACTATATTATTATTTTTAATGTCTTGTTAGAACTGTTGTGAGAAAGGTAAAAGATAAAAATACGCTGCGATATGTCTGATCCAAGCTACAATAACACAAGGCGGAATCAATTACGGAGTCCAGTCGTAAAACTTCCTTAGGTTCACTTTATGGGCACAGGGTCAAGGCATCTGCTTCTAATAGCCGCTTTTTATGGCTATCTGTAATATCGACTTATGGCTGACATATTAATTTCACACCAATTTCGTAATGAAAGTACCTATTTACACCATCTAAGTCTATAAGTACTACAAATATATCACTTTTCGTCTGCCTGTATGGCTGCTTTGTTCTTTTAAACTATGCAACGGATTTTGATGCGGTTTTTATTAATATTTAGAGAATATAATAAAACCTTAACCATTACAAAAAATAAAATAACTAGATTTTTGTCATGTCGTAAAAAACCATGAATAACAAGTGCGTGTTGCTAGTCACGATTATATGTACGAGTAGTAGTTACTTAGTTGAATTCTGTGTGTGATCTGTGTAGGCAAATGTTTAAATTAGAATTAAATTTTTTGTCATGGAAATAAAATTCTTGTTATAAAAAGCAGAATAAAAGGTTTCATTTTATTTAAAACTAAATGGGATTGCTAATTGCTAAAACGAAAAAGAAAAAACAGACTATGTTTTTATTTTTCATAGAATTGTCTGGCATGAAATTCCTTTTCGGCAATATGAAGGTCCTTGTACCACGAGCCTTTGAAAGCAAAACCTTTTCAACTTTGACTGAAACTTGTAATTGCGAGCCCCTAACTGATACAACATTACACCCACACATTACTTAGTGTACCTACCTAATTAGGTACCTACCCTATTACATCAACATCATTCTTCTGCCCTTACCCAATTTATTTTAGGTCAGCGCAGCATGTTTTTTTTTAATGCTTCTCTAAGTACCCTATCTTTGATAAAAATATGTCTTTCAGCTCATTCCACAGTTTTATAAGACGGCAAATCCAATTTCCATATTTAAACCAATACTATTCATACATTGCAAACAGACCATTGTCCCGTCAAATCCGATCGCGGATTCAATAGAAAACTTCAACTTTTGTAGAATAGAAGAAACTTTTAGAACGAATTGTTTGTTTCGTCTCAATTCACGTAATCACAGTTGGACAAATAAATAATTGGTTCACTCTGTGAAGATAGAACTCAGATAAATAAATAAAACAGAAGAGGGAAGGTACAGTCGAGAAAAGTGACACTTATACATGCAGTGTCCTTAAATTAATTTATTAAAATAAGCAACTAAGTAAGCTGATATAATAAACATTTTTTTTTTATTTGTTAGACCAGGAAAAATGTTTACACAATTTGTCTAATTATAATATATATATATTAAAGATGCTTTATTCTACACCAAAATTTTTATACAGCTCCTTTCTTGAACAGTGATTGATATATTCCAGGAAGCAAGTGTAAAATGCCATTAGTGTGCTCAATACTTTTTTTTTAAATGTGTTAGGCATAATTACACATAATCAAAACCAAATATCTGAGATAGTAGCAGAAACATTAATGTTTTCACATGTTCGTAACTCTTTGTTTGACTGTACTAAAGTTGTTCTTGGAATTACAGAACCCATTGTATCCAATGCTCAATGCACGTCAATAGAGTCAGAGCGCCTCTAATTGGCTGTCAATCTGAAAGTCATGTTACCAAAAAGTAAAATCGCGATCATTTGGTTATAGAAAGATCAAAAAGAAGAAATGAATTTACTTTTAAGGGCCAAATGAATTGAATCAGGGACTGCGCTTTAATTTAATTTCAACCAGATTTATTCACTATGTTGCTTGTTTTTTGGTATATGCCAATCAAAAGAATTATTATAACGTGTTGCTTTTTTTGAGCTTCAGCTAACTAACCTATAATTTAGTATTTTATCTGGCCATCCAATTTAGAGACCTAAAACGAAAACATAGAAAGTAAAATAAACTAGCAGTCTCACTCGGAGCATAATTTTCTGCCTTTCATTCCTCACAAAATCTGCAATAAAAAGTCTAAATGCATTTTTTTCAGCGTCCTCATTACAGCCCAGTCTGATTTTCATTGTAAGAATATTTCACAGTTATTTTATGCGCAGAAATGAATGCCACAAGCTTTTGAAACTTGATTTGAAAAAAGAAAGGACTTGGTTTTGTATAGACACGTTACACTAACTAGACGACGAAACGATGTCGAATTTGTGAATGCTAGTCACTTTGTGCTTGCTTTTCCCCAAATCTTCTAAAGCGTGGCTACATCATTTCTATCAGGATGTCTTATCATGATAATATTCACAACGAAAAATAACCTAATGGCTGGATTCTCTGAATATCTTCTTACATGCGATAAAATATAATTGATACTCATTCCTTTTTTTCTTTGCCCTATCCATTTGGCGATATTTAGTTCTCTAAGAGGTTTTTTTTACTGAATTCAGCAACATTCCACAAATAACAAATATAGTTTTTTAGCTCAACTCGATCAGGGTACAATAAGCCGTTCAAATCGTTGGTCACAGTTTGGCACACAGAATACAGCTCTTATGCCCGGGTTTCATGCACGGAGACCGGAAGGGTCTCGATATGTAAACAGCTCCGACCTAAGCTGTTGCTTAAGCATCCTCCAATTGAAGTGACACGACTGTGCACAATACGATGTGGTGATGACAAAGTTTACGTGAAGTTCAAATTCTATCACTTGCATCTTGTTACTAGGGCTTGCAAAACCCGGTTTATTTCCGGGTTTTACTAAGGGACCGAAACCGGGTTTTGATGCCATACTTGTTACAGATTTCAAATGTCGTAAGGAACATTAAAGTTGTTTACTGATGTTTCTTTTCTGTTTTTAACAAATAAACTTTGCACTGGTTACATCATGGAGTCTTATGTATAGTATTATTTATTTCATTCATGTTCCATTTTCCTTAAAACTTTTCTTGTGAGGAACTAGTAATAAAAAGCAAGTTACCTCCTATCGGATCTTTCCGTTACTTACCGTTTCTCGTAAATTATCTCCACTTTCGAATTTCATCAAGCGAAAGCACTCAACTCGATCTTCTCTGTACCCTCGTTACAAGTGTCTTACTTACGGGCTGCGACTCCACTTAGTTTTGTGACGTCACTTGTAACTTCCCTACATACTACGTAGAAGTTGGACTGCATACAATTATGCGGAGGTCATAACCATGCGCAGATGCTTCGGAGCATCGGAGCTCCAGCATCGGAGCTCCATCGAAGGTGCACTATGTTGATGGGTTCGATCGATAACATTAATAAACTCTCAAGTTTTTTTGCAGCATTTAAGTATTACTAATAAGTGTGAGTGTGTATGGGAAGTTAGTTACTAACATTCCATACAAAGTCTTATCTCCTATTTAACCTCTTTCGGGGAAAAATTCTCAAGATAGTTTCCTTAGTCTTTGGATATATAGGGACTTCTGGTGTAAATCATGTTTCTTATCACAGTATGTTGGACGTTTCGTTGTCTGTTAGTAAACTAATTGAATAGAGAAGATATCAGAAGTCAATTTTAGAGTTAGGTACTTTCTTGTTGACGTCATTCCTATTACTTACACTTCATTGAAGTACGAGTATATACGAATTTTCTTCTGTTCCTGTCAAACTAATCAAGTGTTTAGCTCACAGAAGAATAATTAGTATTGTTATTTCAAAAGAAAGGTACTCAATGTTCGAATAACAATCACAGGGGCACGTAAAGAACTCGCCATGCGAGTGTATAAAGGAAGGTCGTATTTTTTTAGTATAACATTAGAATAAAGAATGGTTTGGGTTACCAGTCAAGCCCACACAAGCTTGAGCAATACTAAGAAATACTTCTTCTGGATATAAAATAGAAAGGTACAAATAGTAAACGTTAAATGTTGAGGATTGAGATGAAATAAGAAACTCAACTTCAACTTCTTGATAATAGGTACATATATTGTATAAAAATGAAAAGGCACTTTACATAATATGGTAGCACGCGCGATCGGGACATTAAAGATCGACATGACATGTGCGCAAACGTTGATACTGGCCGAATGTCCGCCGCCACGGGCCGCTCGCCGCCGCCGCCGCGCCGGCGCCCGTGTTGCCCCCGCGCGCCCATCGCTCTTCGCATTTTGTTGTAAACAATTTTACTTATTCTTTGCGGGACTTTATGTAGAAAAATACTAAGAAACAATAATATTGATGTTATTGCAATTGATTAGAAAATGTTCTATGGTTGAAGTCGGTCAATCCTATTAGTATTTATCGATTAAGTTCTAATTCCATTCGAGACTGACAAAACTATCTTTGGTCACGATGAATGGCAAAGTGAGTCTCTATCACTGTGTTTAGCATAACGTTCGAAATTCTGCTGGGGACAAAAACCATCTTTGTGTGAGTGGGAAGTAATGGTCCATAATGCACCACATTGGTCCAGGGTTGGTTGGTGAATGTTTCATATTTTCGAATCTTTGTTTCTGGGACATGCCGGTTTCTTCACGACGTTTTCATTTACCTTCTGGGTGTTTAGTACAACGTTTTCATGGCTTAGTTACCAAACTGGTTTAGTTGAAAACTAGAGAAGTTGGTAAACATCAGTCTGAAGTAGTAACATAGTGTAATTATAACTTCATCCAGGAAAATTAAAATGTTCACACATTTTTAGAAAACCCTGAACTGGATTTTTTTCTATAAAGTTAACATTACAGCAACACGCAATGTTAGCGACAGCTTTAAAAACTGCAAACGAGGTATTTAAATTAAAAATACTTCAATTTTAAATCTCATGGGCAACCAACTCATTTGAAAGTTTTTCATTACTAGCCCTGTGTAAACGAGGACCCCTGGTTCTGTAAATGTGTTCAGTGTTTCCAAAATCACTCCGAATTTAGGCGTCCAAATAAAATTTGCATTTTTCTCG